>JAJGRW010001042.1:1258682-1437956 GCA_025461045.1 Carex parvula | reverse complement strand
TTATTTTGACAAACAATTCCACTTTTAATTTGAAAAATAATATTTAATGTAAAAATAATTATTTTGAATATATTTTTCATAATTTTCCACCAACTTAACTAGACAAGTTTATAATAAAACATTTTGGAAGGGATGAACAGGAGTAGCCCGATAATAAATCAGGACAAAATGATTAGTAGCATGGCATAGACTCAGTATATTCTTGGATGCTACATTTTCTCTCTTTGACCTCGCCTAGACTGATACATAATGTGGCTCACACTACTAGTTGGTTCTGATACTAGGTGTATGGTAGCAATTGATGTCGCCTAGTTACTTCGAAGTTACTATAATAACTTGCAAAATGTCCTTCAAGAGTGCAATTCTAACCTTAAGCTTTTTTTGAGAAAATGCAAACAGAGCTTTTTGGCTGTGGCACCTATTTCATGATGATCCTCATAAAGTAGCATAAATTGAACTTAACAGTTCAGATTTGAAATAGATTGTGCAAATTCTTTTTTTTTTTTAAATATAAGAGTTCGCAATGGCAATTCTCTGCATCCCTGTACAGTCTTGAAATATCTAAGCCAGACCTGCAAAACAAAATAAAGGAATTATTTCTTCCAGGTGCCTTTACTACCTGCATTTATGTGTTCTGTCCTTTTTGTTATCATACGATATCTGGTAGTTGAAGGGATATAAAGATATTCAGGCATTGTTATCATATGTTATCTTGTTATTTTTGTTTTAAGTTTTTTGAGTCTGTTGTCTAACCTTCTCCAATTGGATAATAGATTACAGGTCTCAGAATAAATTCTTTCAGATATTAACCGTTTGGAGAGCAGTAGTCAGCAAATAGAGATTCATTACTGAAAACCTAACTAATAAAAAATTACAGTCACTAGTACAAAAAACCCTACACCGACTGTTAAAAAATCCCTACATCGACTGTTGTTAAGGCGTCAGTGATGGCGCCGCCGGTATAGGTATATCTTTACTGACGGGTAAATAACCGTCAGTGTAGGTACCAACACCGGCTGTTTTCTGGAAAAAACAGTCGGTGTTGGCTGCCTACACCGGCTGTTTTCTTTAAAAAACAGTTGTAGTTCTGAAATATAGTCAATAGTTTGTTCTAAAACAATCGGTGTCGATCCTAAAAACAGTCGGTGTTTATACAAAATTTTGGCATAGTTCTATTTGTATCGGGGCTAGCCTCCATATTTTGCTAGCAATATATTACTATTCGGCATTCATTAACATTAATTAGGATACCATGCAAATAATTTGAGCAACACAATAATAAACAACATAACTCATATTTCATTCACAAAAAAACACACTATAACAAAATTTACATATATAACACATTAACAAAATATGCATATTCAACAATTGTCACAAACCCCAAAATTTACAATTGTCACAAAAAATTAGTTAAAGGAAACTGAGTTGAATGTAATTTAACATTATTCAACAATTTCAACAATTTATGATGAAAATATACCTAGAAGGCAAAGCAGGGATTGAATCCATCTTTCTCTTCTTTTTCTTCTTTTTCTTTTCATTTTGTGGTGCTTCCTCCTCACTACTTGATTCATCACAAGAAGTTGAAGGATTATACTCCTCTATATTCATAGGGCTGCTGCCTTCTCCAACAACACCTCGCTGTTCACTCGACATTTCAACCCTTCTCTTCCTCGTTGGATCTGGTTTCTTCTTATTGGATGGACCGTTCACATCGCGTGTGAGAGTGTGAATGCCAAGTTGTTTCATTCTCTCCGTGTTCGAGTTGATCCTCTCTTCCCTGGCCTTTTCGATCTCCAATGGAGCTTCTCCCATCTTGACCTATTAAAATACAGCAGCAGCACTGATATAATATTGGCTATGATAAAATACAGCAGCAATGATAAAATACAGCAGCAGCACTGATCTCCAGTTTACTAATTACAAATTTTCCTTTATTTGCTAACAAAGATGGTTCAATACATAAGTAGTTTAAAAGGCTGAAACTTACAGTGTAAAGCCAGCATCTGAATAGATCAAGTAAAATCAATAGACAAATCGAGCATCAATCGATGCGAAATAATTCAAGTAAAGTGGAAACCAGTGACACAGCTAATCAGGCCTTTTGAAAAACTAGCTAAATTGAAACAGTGCATAATTTGAAAAACTAGCGGCTGTGATTCATGTGGACAGTTGAGATTCACGATACAAGTGAGATTCTAGCGGCTGTGATTCAGTGCATTTGTGAATTTCAGTGCCGATGTGAAATATGGGTAAATTTCAGTGAATTTTAGTGCATATGGGTAAATTTCAGTGCATTTGTGAATTCTGCCCTTGTGAAATACTGAAATTAGCAGCTAATAAATCTTTTGCACATACCTAGAGAGTAAGCCAGAAGCAGCTGCAGCTCCTAAAACACTAGAAGAAATCTTCTTATTTCTCCAAAGCAAGACATCAGCAGCTGCATGAAAGTTTAAAAGATATTCAATTTTTAAAACCACTGGTCCCATCTGCAGCTGGTGCGTCATTACCAGTATCACTATCATCATGCAAATAGAAAAAAATTTGATTGAAACATGAAATTAATTGGGTTATACCTCTAGTAAGAGTGTACTTAATTAAAATAAGAAATGAAGTACCAAGATGGTCAAAATTGTAATCTTGCACTTGCTCTGACTCCTCAGCTGTCAGCCCACGATAGAAAGAATCCTACAATTAAACGAAAATAGATAAAATAACTACACCAAAGAAAACGATTACAAAAAACTAAATATAAATTGCTTCAATTCTTTTATCCTAATAATTGAACTTCAATTGCTATAAATACTGCTCCCTTGAAAGCTGACATTTGGGTCATCACATGAACTTGTTCCATTTACATCTAACGTTCATTGCGTTTATTGCAGTGCTAAATAGTAAAGAAGTGTTTACGCCTTAATCCAACGAAGAGATTTCAAAGAATTTAAATGCTGAAAATTATTTCCAATTCCAGATGATCTCTACAGTACCAACTAAATTCATTACCGTTACGATTGTCCAGTATCATACAAATTGCCTCGATCCAAAAACCCTTGTGCATAGAAAGTAAATATAAGTAAAAGCCGAAAGAAAGCAAAAAAATTGATATTTTACCTGATTGACAAGAACAACTCAATGATCGTGCAACTGTTGAATGATCATATCACAAACTGTTGTCTTACCAGAAGCTGTACCTCCTGATACTCCTATAACCAAAGAAAACCTACAATTATGATTATTTTCTTCCCGTGTGCTAGATGATAGGAGGAAGTCTTCTCTCAAAACACAGATTCAATTAGCCCCCCCCCCCCCTCCCAATCTCACTCTCGCTTAATCGAGAATTCTCTTATTTATCATAAAGACCTCCCTTGCAAGAGAAGACATGGTAAAAGGAAGAGGAAATGTTGAGTAGCGGGGCGAACAATTGGGGGCAATCAGCTTGAGAAGTTGAAATATTTTTTATATTGTAAAATTCCAAGGTGGCCTCAGTAATATCACACGAAGGACGTGAGATAAAGAGAAACCGAAAGAAAAAGCTGTCTGTTATCGACAGTAAGAGTTATTTTAATAAAGTTGCAACTTCCTTACTCAACCGGAAATAAATGATAACTTAATACTACAAATAGTAAGATTTGCTTAATAAATTTCCTCTATAAGTGTAATTAAGCTTTCAGGAAACATAGTATCTTGAGCGGTAAGTACACGAATAAGAATTGTAATAATCTTCTAGACTAAATGAGACAAATTATAAACTTCGTTGTACAACCCCCTCAACTTGCCACCTTGCACCCAACAGTAATCCATGACCTAACTGTACCCAGTACGGAGCATCCAAAATTGACAAAATTCTATCAAGAAAACAAAATCCAAACAACTGGAAATAAAGTATCGAGATGGTACCTTTTCGCGCAGAGACGGAGAATGAGTAAAATGCACCGATATTGGTACTAAAACTGTAAAAGTACACTGCGGGGCCAACCGATCTCGTGGTGGGTCCACTGAGGGAGATAACACTGTAGTCGGAGCAGACTTGGTAGGAGAAGAGGAGAAAATTGTTCGTTTAGTGCGATTTACCTTGGAAAAGCTGAGGAATGAAGAGAGGCAGGAGAGAGGAAGCGGGACTGAGCGGGGCTGAGTGAGCGGGGCTGAGGATAGGCGGAGCGGGGCGGTTCTTAGGGTTTGTCTCAAAGAGGAAGAGCGGAGGTGGAGAGAGACCGGTTATGAAATTTTCTGCATTGGAGAGAGAGGGTAAGAGGGTTTAACACAAATTGAAATTTCGGAGAGGGAATTGAAATTTAGAAGGGGCTTGGCGGCTGATCGAAAGAAAGAAACGCGCGCAATAAAATGTTCAGAGAATGAAAACACTGACCGTCTGCTCAATACCGACTGTTCTTCGTAAAAACAGTCGGTGTAGGTTGGGAGCAACACCGACTGTTTCTTAAAAAATAGTCAGTGTTGGTGACTGCTCAACACCGACTGTTTTTTCTAAAAAATAGTCGGTGTAGGGTGTAAGCAACACCGACTGTTTTTAAAAAAAATAGTCAGCGTTGGTGACTTCTCAACACCGACTGTTTTTTAAAAAAAACAGTCGGTGTAGGGTATTAGCAATACTGACTGTTTTTTCAGAAAACAGTCAATGTTGGTTCACTGACGGTTTTTTGTAGTGGAACAGTCAGTGTTGAGGTTCTTCTTATTTACAATTTTACCAGCAGTCTCTACACCGACTGTTACATATTAAAACAGTCGGTGGTTGAGGGTCGGTGAAGGGGTTTTTTGTACTAGTGAGTATTTGTACAAGAAAGGGAATTTTTATATCTGAGATTGTTGTTCTGGCATAATAGGCAAGGTTAAATTAGCATGAATCCTACGAACATATTCCAATAACTACAATTATTTTGTTCAACATGAAAACTGTCTTCTGATTAACTAGTTTGATGCGAAAATTCTATTCGAATTATTGCACGTGACAAAAAAGAGGTATGGTGGACCGGCTTCCATTTGCAGAGATTGCATGTGAGGTTTTCTTTTCTCATAGTTTTTGTCTTTTATTTTCTTTCACCTTCAATCTAAAATAGTATTGGATAAATTCAAATAATGCAATAGCATCAGTTGACAACCTTGTTGTTGTATATACCTGTTAGCCCGGATATTAGTACATATCTGTTTGTGCACAATATGCTGCAAATCCACCAAACCTTGTGTACTGGTAAGAGTTCTTTATTTTAGGATGTGTTTAGATTTGGTTTTATGGTTAAATTAGGTCCTTCTGTCCCTGTCTTTTTTAACCTACATTAGCATTAGTTTGTAGTAATGAACATGTTTTAACATCTTTCATAATGTTACTGTGCTTGTTTAGAAGCACTGAAAAGAGCTCTCAAGCAGGATTCAGAAAAAGATGAATTTCTTGCAAGAAATACAAGACCAAGTAAGATATATGATGTTTAGTTGACAAGCAACTAGCTGATGCTTAAAAAATGACAAAACCTTATCCCAACCGATTTAATTTGACACTAAGTTTGAAAAGTTTCTATTTTACTTATTGTCCATAATAATAAATTAATTACCTTTTGTATGCATATGCAGGGTTGTTTAGAGGAAATATGTAAAGTATCAACCTCCCTGGACTTAATTGTAAGTGACACAATGAATTATAAGCTGTCAGTTGTTTTCAAACTCTGTTGTATATTTCAAATTTCTATAAAATATATATGGATTACGTTCCAATCTTGTGAAGTATGAGGATTGTTGCATTCTTGAGGCAATCCCATCTTATATTGAAGAAATTAAAAAGTTCAAGCAACTTTTAGTTTGTTTCTCCTTTTCTATTTCGTCATTTTCTTTTTTTATCTATGTATATTTCATTATTTACTAATATAGTACATCTGCTGGTACATCATCAATTGCTACTAAATATACCCGGTATGAAGTAGTCTAAAAAAAAATACAAGAAAAGAAACAAATTAACATCTGTTACTCTCATACGAATTAACATATCTCCTGTAGAAATGTCTTTCAATAAACAAAAGTGTGAAGATCTCAAGGAGATAGCTTTACTCAAGGAAAAAGCTCGTGCATCTGTTATTCTCATACTTAATTACTCAAGGAACAAGCCCGTGGCTCTTTAGCTTGCTGGACTTTATTGGACCACTATCATACAAATTTAAAAAAGTAATAATAAAGTCCATCAAACAAAACATAGTTTGCATCATAAATTTATTTCCTAAGCTTGAGCAATACTCTTAATTCAAGTGCAATTTAGCAAATCGACTACCATAATAAAGTTTACAACTAAATTCATACATACTAGTTGTGTCATCAGATGAAAGAGAAGAGGGTAGTTGCAACCCTAATACAAAACTCTTATTGAAGGTCCTTGCAGCACTTAGTAGTGTCACCAGATGGCAAGAGAAGATGGTAGTTGCAACCGTAATACAACACTCTTATTGAAGGTCCTGGCAGCACTTTACTTGTGTCGTAGAATGGTAAGAGCAGAGGGTAGTTGTTAGCTTAAAACAACACTCTCATTGAAGGTTCTTGTAGCACTCTAGTTGTGTCCTCGGATGAAATATAATAGAGTAGCTGTAACCCAAATACAACACCCTAATTGATGATCTTTGCAGTAATAGTGTCGCCATATGGCAAGAGAAGATGATAGTTTCAACTTTAGTACAACACTCTATTTGAAGTACCTTGCGGCAATGTAGGTGTGTAGTTAGATGGCAAGAGAAGAAGGTAGTTGCAGCCCTAATACAACACTCTAATTAGAGGTCTTTGCAGCAGTTTAGTAGTGTCGTCTGAGTCCTAGAGAATAGGGTAGTTACAACCCTAAAACAACACTCTAATTGAAGCTCTTAGATAGAGAAGAGGGTGCCCTTCTACAATACTCTAATTGAAGGTATTTGCAGCACTCCAGTAGTGACGCTAGATTGCAAGAGAAGAGGGTAATGGCAACCCTACTACAACACTCTTAATTGAAGCTCTTTGAGCACACTATTTGTAACGGTAGATGGCAAGAGAAGAAGGTAGTTACAACCCAAATATAACACTCTAATTGAAGGTCTTTGCAGCACTCTAATAGTATCACCAAATGGCAAGAGAAGATGGTAGTCGCAACCCTAATACAATAATCTAATTGAAGGTATTTGCAGCACTCGAATAGTGTCGTCGGATTGCAAGATAATAGGGTAGTTGCAACCCAAATACAATACTCTCATTGAAGGTTCGTGCAGCACTATAGTTGTGTCATTGGTTGGAAAGAGAAGAGGGTTGTAGCAACCCTAATACAACACTCTAATTGAAGGTATTTACAGCAGTCTTGCAGTGCCGCCAAATGGCATTAGAAGAGGGTAGTTGCGACCGTAATATAACACTCTTATTGAAGGTCCTTGCAACACTATAGTTGTGTCGTCGAATATAGTAGTGTCATCGGATGACAAGAGAAGAGGGTAGTTGCAATCCTAATGCAATACTCTCATTGGAGGTCTAGGCATTACTCTAGTTGTGTAATCTGATGGAAAGAGAAGAGGGTAGTTTCAACCCTAATACAACACTTTAGTTGAAGTACCTTGCAGCACTCTAGTAGTGTCACCAAATGGCAAGAGAAGAGTGTATGTTACAACCCTAATACAACACTCTAATTGAAGGTCTTTGCAACACTTCAGTTGTGTTGCCAGATGAAAAGAGAAGTGGGTAGTTGCAACCCTACTACAATACACTAATAATTTAAGCTCTTCGCAGCACTCAATTGTGGCAGTATATGGCAAGAGAAGAGGATAGTGGCAATCCTAATATAACTCTCTAATTGAATGTCGTGGTAACTCTAGTAGTGTCACCATATGACAGGAGAAGAGGGTAGTTGCAACCCGAATACAATACTCTAATTTGAAGTTCTTTACAACACTCTAGTACTGTCGTCTGATGGCTATAGAAGAGGGTAGTTGCAACCCTAATACAACACTCTAATTGAAGCTTTTTGAAGCACTCTAGTTGTGTCGCCAGTTGGCAAGAAAAGACAGTAGTTGATACCTTAATACAATACCTTAATTGAAGGTAGCGTCAACAAATGACAACACTCTTGTAGCGTCAACAAATGACATGATAAGAGGGTAGTTCCAATCGTAATACAACATTCTAATTGAAGGTCTTCGCAGCACTCTAGTAGTCTCGCCAGATGGCAATAGAAGTGGGTTGGTGCAACCCTAATAAAACACTCGAATTGAAGGTCTTTGCAGCCCTCTAGTTGTCGCTAGGGCAAGAGAAGATGGTAGCCGCGATCGTAATACAACACTCTAATTGATGGTATTTGCAGCACTCTAGTAGTGTCGTGGGATGATAAAAGAAGATGGCAGTTGCAACCCTAATGCAATACTCTCATTGTAATAGCTTGCAGTACTCTAGTTGTGTCATCGGATGGAAAGAGAAGAAGGTAGTTTCAACCATAATACAACACTCTATTTGACGTACCTTGCAGCACTCTTGTAGTGTCACCAATGGCAAGAGAAGAGGGTAGTTGCCATCGTAATACAAAAGAAGGTCTTCGCAACACTCTAGTAGTGTCGCCAGAAGGCAAGAGAAGTGGGTAGTTGCAACCCTAATACAATACTCTAATTGAAGGTCTTTGCAGTCCTCTAGTTGTGTCGCTAGATGGCAAGAGAAGATGGTAGTCGCAACCGTAATACAACACTCTAATTGATGGTATTTGTAGCACTCAAGTAGTGTCGCCGTATTGCAAGAGAAGAGGGTAGTTGCAACCCAAATACAATACTCTCATTAAAGGTCCATGCAGCACTCTAGTTATGTAATCGGATGGAAAGAGAATATCGTAGTTGCAACCCAAGTACAACACTCTAATTGAAGATATTTGTTGCATGCTAATTGAAGGTCCTTGTAACACTGTAGTTGTGTTGTTGAATGGCAAGTGAATAAGGTAGTTGCAACCCAAATATAACACTCTTATAGAAAGTCCTTGCAATACTCTAGTTGTGTCACGGGATGGAAAGAAAATAGGGTAGTTGCAACCCAAATACAACACTCTAGTAGTTTCGTCAGATGTAAATAGAAGAGGGTAGTTGCAACCCTAATGCAATGCTCTCATTGAATGTCTATGTAGTACTCTAGTAGTGTCATTGGATAGAAAAAGAAGAGGGTAGTTTCAACTCTAATACAACTCTCTATTTAAAGTACCTAGCAGCACCCTTGTAGTGTCACCAAATGGCAAGAGAAGAGGATATTTTTGCAACCCTAATGCAACCCTAATACAACTCTAATTGAAGGTATTTGCAGCACTGTAGTTGTGTCGTCGAAATGCAAGAGAAGAGAGCAGATGCAACCCTAATACAACAATAGGGTAGTTGCAACCCAAATACATCACTCTAATTGATGGTCTTTGCAGCTCTCTTGTAGTGTCTTCTGATGGCTATATAAGAGGGTAGTTGCAACCTAATACAACACTATAATTGAAGCTTTTTGCTAGTTGTGTCTCCTGATGGCAAGAGAAGAGGGTAGTTGCAAACCCTCTACATCACTCTAATTGAATGTCTTTGCAGCACTCTAGTAATGTCACCAAATAGCAAAAAAAGAGGGTAGTAGCAACTCTTGTACAACACTAATTGAATTTATTTGCAGCACTCTTTTTGTGGCGATAGATGGCAAAAAGAAGAGGGTAGTTACAACCTTAATACAACATCTTAATTGAAGGTATTTGCTGTACTCTAGTAGTGTCGCCAGATTGCAAGAGAAGAGGGTAGTTGCAGCCCAAATACAATACTCTCATTGAAGATCCATGCAACACTCTAGTTGTGTCATCACATGGAAATATAAGAGGGTAGTAGCAACCCTAATACAACACTCTAATTATAAGTTTTTGCAGCACTATTATACTCTCACCAAATGACAAGAGGAGAGGGCAGGCAACCATAAATACAACTCTATAATTGAAGGTCCTTGAAGCAATGTAGTAGGATCGTGAAATGGCTATAAAGAGTGGATTTGCAACCCTATACAACACTCTAATTGAAAGTCTTTGCAACACTTTAGTTGTGTTGCCAGATGCCAGAGAAGAGGGTAGTTGCAGCCCTTCTACAACACTCTAATTGAAGGTCTGCACAGCACTCTAGTAGTGTCCGCAAATAGCAAAAGAATAGGGTAGTTGCAACCCTACTACAACACATTAATAATTGAAGCTATTTGCAACACTCTATTTGTGTCGGCAGATGGCAAGAGAAGAGGGCAGTTGCAACCCTAATACAACACTCTAATTGAAGATCCTTGCATCAGTGTCGTTGTGTCAATGAATGGCAAGAGAATATAGTAGTTGCAACCCTAATACAACACTCTCATTGAAGGTCTGTGCGATATTCTAGTCGTGTCATCATATGGAAATAAAATTGGGTAGCTGCCACCCAAATACAACACTCTAATCGAATGTCGTTGCAGCACTCTAGTAGAGTCACGATATGGCAAGAGAAGAGGGTAGTTGCAACTCTAATACAACACACTAATTGAAGGTTTTTGAAAGCACTCTAGTTGTGTTGTCAGATGGCAAGAGAAGATGGTAGTGACAACCCTTCAACAACACTCTAATTGAAGGTCTTTGTAGCACTCTAGTAGTGTCGTCAGATAGTAAAAGAAGTGGGTAGTTGCAACCCAAATACTACTCTCATTGAAGGTCCATGCAACACTCTAGTTATGTAATCGGATGATAAGTGAATAGGATAGCTGCAACCCAAATACAACACAAATTGAAGATATTTGTAGCACACTAATTTAAGGTCCTTGCAACACTATAGTTGTGTTATGTGAATAAGGTAGTTGCAACCCTAATACAACACTCTAATTGAAGGTCATTACAGCACTTTAATAGAGTCACCATATGGCAAGAGAATAGGTAAGCCTAATACAACACTCTAATTGAAGGTCTTTGCAACACTCTAGTTGTGTCGTCTGAAGGCTATAGAAGACGGTAGTTGCAACCCTAATACAACACTCCAATTGAAGGTCTTTGCAGCACTCTAGAAGTGTCGCCAGATAGCAAAAGAAGAGGATAGTTGCAAGTCTTGTACAACACACTAATTCAAGCTCTTTGCAGCAGTTTTTTTGTGGCAGTAGATGGCAAAAAAAGAGGGTAGTTGCAACCCTTGTACAACACTCTAATTGAACATCTTTTCAACACACTTTTGTTGGCGGTAGATGGCAAGAGAAGAGGTAGTTGCAACCTTAATACAACACTCTAATTGAGGGATTTGCTGCATTATAGTAGTGTCGTCAGATTGCAAGAGAAGAGGGTAGTTGCAGCCCAAATACAATACTCTCATTGAAGGTCCATGCAACACTCTAGTTGTGTCATCGCATGGAAGTATAAGAGGGTAGTAGCAACCCTAATACAACACTCTAATTATAGGTTTTTGCAGCACTATTATACTCTCACCAAATGACAAGAGGAGATGGCAGTTGCAACCGTCATAGAACACTCTCATTGAAGGTCTGCACAACACTCTAGTAGTGTCGTCGGATAGCAAGAGAAAAGGGTAGTTGCATCCCTATACAACACTCTATTTGATGTTCCTTGCAGCACTCTTATAGTGTCATGAAATGGCAAGAGAATTGTGTAATTGCAACCCTAATACAACACTCTAATTGAAGGTAGCCATATGGCAAGGGAAGAAGGTAGTTACAACCTTTCTACAACACTCTAATTGAAGGTATGTGTAGCACTCTAGTAGTGTCACCAGATAGAAAAAGGTAGCCATATGTGTAATTGATGGTCCTTGCAACAGTGTAGTTGTGTCGTCGAATGGCAAGAGTATAGAATAATTGCAACCCTAATACAACACTCTAATTTAAGGTCTTTGCAGCACTCTGGTAGTGTCGCCATATAGCAAAAGAAGAGAGTCATTGCAACCCTTGTACAACACACTAATTGAATTTCTTTCGAGCACTCTTTTTGTGGCGATAGATGGCAAGAGAAGAGGGTAGTTGCAACCTTAATACAACACTCTAATTGAAGGGAAGAGGGTAGTTGCAGCCCAAATACAATACTCTCATTGAAGGTCCATGCAACACACTAGTTGTGTCATCAGATGGAAAGATAAGAGGGTAGTAGAAATCCTAATACAACATTCTAATTGTAGGTCTTTGCAACACTATTATAGTGTCACCAAATGACAAGAGAAGAGGGTAGTTGCAACCGTAATACAACACACTTATTAAAGGTCATTGCAGCACTGTATTTGTGTCGTCGGATGGCAATAGAAGAGAGAAGTTGCAACCCCAATGCAGTACTCTCATTGAAGGTCCATGCAGTACCTTGCAGCACTCATGTAGTGTCACGAAATGGCAAGAGAACAGGGTAGTTGCAACCGTAATACAACACTGTAATTCAGGGTCGTCTAATGGCAAGAAGAGTGTATTTGCAATTATAATTGAAGGTCTTTGCAGCACTCCAGCTGTGTTGCAAGATGGCAAGAGTAGTTGCAACCCTTCTACAACACTCTAATTGAAAGTTTTTGCAGCACTTCAGTAGTGTCGCCAGATAGCAAAAGAAGAGGGTAGTTGCAACCCAAGTACAACACACTAATAATTGAAGCTCTTCGCAGCACTCTAATCGTGGCGGCAAATAGCAAGAGAAGAGAGCAGTTGCATAATACAACACTCTAATTGATGGTTCTTGCAGCACTATAGTTGTGTCCTCGAATGGCAAGATAATAGGGTAGTTGCCTAATACAACACTCTAATTGGAGGTCTTTACATCACTTTAGTATTGTCGTCTGATGGCTAGAGAATAGGGTTGTTGCAAGATTAATACCACACTCTAATTGAAGGTCTTTGAAGCACTCTAGTTGTGTTGCCAGATGGTATGAGAAGAGGGTAGTTGCGACCCTTCTACAACACTTTAATTGAAGTTCTCTGCAGCACTCTAGTGTCGCCAGATAGTAAAAGGAGTGGGTAGTTGCAACCCTACTACAACACACTTATTGAAGGTCTTGGTAGCCCTCTATTTGTGGTGGTAGATGGCAAGAGAAAACGATAGTTGAAACCCTAATAAAACACTCTAATTGAAGGTATTTGCAGCACTCTAGTAGTGTCATTGGATGGCAAGAGAAGAGGGTAGTTGCAACCCCAAATATAATACTCTCATTAAAGGTCCATGCAGAACTCTAGTTCTGTAATCTGATGGAAAGAGAAGAGGGTAGTTTCAACCCTAATACAACCCTATTTGAATTACCTTGCAACACTCTTGTAGTGCCACCAAATAGAAAGAGAAGATTGTATTTGCAACCCTAGTACAACACTCTAATTAAAGGTCTTGGCAGCACTCCAGTTGTGTTGTCAGATGGTAAGAGAAGAGGGTAGTTGCAATCCAACTACAACACACTAAAAATTAAAGTTCTTCGCAGCACTTTATTTGTGGCGGTAGATGACAAGAGAAGAAGGTAGTTGCAACTCTAGTACAACACTCTAATTGAAAGTATTTGCAACACACTAGTAGTGTAATCGGATGGCAAGAGAAGAGGGTAGTTGCAACCCTAATGCAATACTCGCATTGAAGGTACATGCAGTACTCTAGTTGTGTCATCAGATGGAAAGAGAAGAGGGTAGTTGCAACCCTAATACAACACTCTAATTAGAGGTCTTTGTTGTAGTTTAGTAGTCGTCTGAGTCTTAGAGAATAAGGTAGTTACAACCCTAATACTCTAATTGAAGCTCTTAGCAAGAGAAGAGGGTACCCTTCTACAATACTCTAATTAAAGACATTTGCAGCACTCTAGTAGTGACGCTAGATTTCAAGAGAATTGCAACCCTACTAGAACACTCTTAATTGAAGGTCTTTGCAGCACTCTATTTGTGACGGTAGATGGCAAGGGAAGAAGGTAGTTACAACCCAAATACAACACTCTAATTGAAGGTCTTTGCAGCACTCTAGTAGTATCACCAAATGGCAAGAGAAGACGGTAGTCGCAACCCTAATACAACCATCCAATTGAAGGTATTTGCAGCACTCGAATAGTGTCGCCGGATTGCTAGAGAATAGGGTTAGTTGCAACCGAAATACAGTACTCTTATTGAAAGTTCATGCAACACTCTAGTTGTGTCATTGGTAGTAGCAACCCTAATACAACACTCTAATTGAAGGTCTTTACAGCAGCCTTGTAGTGTCGCCAAATGGCAAGAGAAGAAGGTAGTAGCAACCGTAAATATAACACTCTTATTGAAAGTCCTTGCAACGCTATAGTTGTGTCGTCGAATAGTAAGCTGAGGGTAGTTGCAAGCCTAATACAACACTCAAGTTGTGTTGCCAGATGGCAAGAGATAAGGGTAGTTGCAACCCTTATACAACACTCTAATTGAAGTTCTTTGCAGCACACTTGTAGTCTCGCCAGATGGCAAAAGAAGAGGGTGGTTTCACCACTAATACACTAGTAGTGTCGATAGATAGCAAAAGAAGAGGGTAGTTGCAACCATTCTACAAACACTCTAATTGAAGCCCTTTGCAGCACTCTATTTGTGACGGTGGATGTCAAGTAAAGAGGGTAGTTACAACCCTAATACAACACTCTAATTGAAGGTCTTTGCAGCACTCTAGTAGTGTCGCCAGATGGCAAGAGAAGAAGGTTTTTGCAGCACCTTAGTAGTGTCGTGTGATGGGAAGAAAATCGGGTAGTTGCAACCCTAATATAACACTCTAATTGAAGCTCTTTGCAGCACTCTGGTTGTGTTGTCTGATGGCTAGAGAATAGGGTACCTTTCTACAATACTCTAATTGAAGGTATTTGCAGCACTCTAGTAGTGACGCCAAACAGCAAGAGAAGAGGGTAGTTGCAACCCTACTACATCACTCTAATTGAAGCTCGTGAGGGTATATGTCAATAAAAGTGGGTAGTTGTTGTAACCCAAATACAGCACTCTAATTGAAGATCTTTGCATCACTTAGTGTCGCCATATAGCAAGAGAAGAGGATAGTTTCAACCCTAGTACAACACTCTATTTGAAGTAGCTTGCAGCACTGTAGGTGTGTAGTCAGATGGCAAGAGAAGAAGGTAGTTGCAACCCTAATACAACACTCTAATTACAGGTCTTTGCGGCACTTTAGTAGTGTCGTCTGATTCCTAGAGAATATGGTAGTTACAAACCTAATACAACACTAAATTGAATCTCTTAGGTAGAGAAGAGGGTACCCTTCTACAATACTCTAATTGAAGGTATTTACAGCACCCTAGTAGTGACGCTAGATTGCAAGAGAATAGGGTAATTGCAACTCTACTACAACACTCTTAATTGAAACTCTTTGCAGCACTCTACTTGTGACGGCAGATGACATGAGAAGAGGGTGGTTGCAACCCTAATACAACACTCTAATTGAAGGTATTTGCAGCACTCGAATAGTGTCGCCAGATTGCAAGAGAATAGGGTAGTTGCAACCCAAATACAATTCTCTCATTGAAGGTTCATGCAGCACTCTAGTTGTGTCATTGGTTGGAAAGAGAAGAGGGTAGTAACAACCCTAATACAACACTTTAATTGAAGGTCTTTACAGCAGTCTTGCAGTGTCACCAAATGGCAAGAAAAGAGAGTAGTTTCAACCGTAATATAACACTCTTATTAAAGGTCCTTGCAGCACTATAGTTGTGTCATCGAATGGTAAGAGCAGAGGGTAGTTGCAAGAGAAGAGGGTAGTTGCAACCCTTCTACAACACTCTAATTGAAGGTCTTTGCCGCACTCTTGTAGTGTCGCCAGATGGCAAGAGAAGAGGGTAGTTTCACCACTAATACACTAGTAGTGTCGATAGATAGCAGAATAAGAGGGTAGTTGCAACCCTAATACAACGCTCTAATTGAAGGTCTTTGCAGCACTCTAGTAGTGTCACCAAATGGCAAGAGAAGAGGATAGTTGCAATTGTAATACAACACTGTAATTGAAGGTCCTTGAAGCAATGTATAGGGTCGTCGAATGGCAATAGAAGAGTGTATTTGCAACTCTAATTGAAGGTCTTTGCAGCACTCTAGTAGTGTCACCAAATGGCAAGAGAAGAGGATAGTTGCAATTGTAATACAACACTGTAATTGAAGGTCCTTGAAGCAATGTATAGGGTCGTCGAATGGCAATAGAAGAGTGTATTTGCAACTCTAATTGAAGGTCTTTGCAGCACTCTAATTGTGTTGCTAGATGGCAAGAGAATAGGGTAGTTGCAACCCTTCTACAACACTCTAATTGAAGGTATTCGCAGCACTCTAGTAGTATCGTTAGATAGCAAAAGAAGAAGGTAGTTGCAACCCTACTACAACACACTAATAATTGACGCTCTTTGCAGCACTCTATTCGTGGCGGCAAATGGCAAGAGAAGAGGGTAGTTGCCACCCTAATACAACACTCTAATTGAAGGTCCTTGCAGCGCTGTTGTTGTGTCGTTGAATGGCAAGAGAATAGGGTAGTTCCAAAACTAATACAACACTCTAATTGAAGGTCCTTGCAACACTCTAGTAATGTCTCCATTTGGCAAGAGAAGAGGGTAGTTTCACCCCTAATACAACACTGTCGTCAGATGACAAGAGAAGAAGATAGTTGCAACCCTAAAACAACACTCTAATTGAAGGTCTTTGCAACACTCTAGTAGTAAAGCCAGATAGCAAGAGAAGAGGGCAGTTGCAACCCAACTAGAACATTCTAATTGAAGCTCTTTACAGCACTCTATTTGTGACGGTACATGTCAAGAAAAAAGGGTAGTTGCAACCCTAATACAACCCTAATTGAAGGTCTTTGTAGCACTCTATAGTGTCGCCAGATGGCAAGAGAAGAAGGTAGTTGCACCCCTAGTACAATACTCGAATTCAAGGTACTTGCAGCACTCTAGTAGTATCACTATATTGCAAGAGAAAAGGGTAGTTGCAACCCAAATACAATGTTGTCATTGAAGGTCCATGTAGCACTCTAGTTGTGTCATGGGATGGAAAGAGAATAGGGTCTTTGCAGGTCTTTGTCGCACTCTTGTAGTGTCACCAAATGGCAAGAGAAGGTCTTTGCAGCACATTAGTAGTGTCGTCGGATAGTAAGAGAATAGGGTAGCTGTAACCCTAATACAACACTCTAATTGAAGGTCTTTGCAGCACACTAGTTATGTCGTCTGATGGCTAGAGAAGTGGGCAGTTGCAACCCTTGTACAATACTCTAATTGAAGCTCTTTGTAGCATTCTAGTAGTGTCGCCAGATAGCAAGTAAAGGGGGTAGTTGTAACCCTACTACAACACTCTAATTGAAGCTCTTTGCAACACTCTATTTGTGACGATAGATGGCAAGAAAAGGGGGAGTTGCAACCCTAATACAACACTCTAATTGAAGGTCTCTGCAACACTCTTGTAGTTTCGCCAGATGGCAAAAGAAAATGGGAGTTGCAACTCAAATACAACACTCTAATTAAAGGTCTTTGCAGCACTCTGGTGGTGTTATCTGATGGCTAGAGAAAAGGGGTGTTGCAACCCTTGTACAATAGTATAATTGAAGATATTTGCAATACACTAGTAGTGTCGCTAGATAGCAAAAGAAGAGGATAGTTGCAACCCTACTACAACACTCTAATTGAAGATCTTTACGGCACTCTAATTGAAGGTCTTTGCAGCACTCTATTAGTGTCACCAGATGACAATAGAAGAGAGTAGTTTCAACCCTAATACGACACTCTATTTGAAGTACCTTGCTGCACTGTACGTGTGTCCTCAAATGGCAAGAGAAGAAGGTAGTTGCAACCCTAATACAACACTCTAATTAGAGGTCTTTGCAACACTTTAGTAGTGTCGTCTGATGGCTAGAGAATAGGGAAGTTGCAACCCTAATACAACACTCTAATTGAAGGTCTTTGTAGCACTATGTCTGTGTCTTCTCATGGCAAGAGAAGAAAGTTGTTACAACCCTAATACAACACTCTAATTGGAGGTCTTTGTAACACTTTAGTAGTGTCGTCATATAACAAAAGAAGAGAGTAGTTGCAACCCTACTACAACACACTAATAATTGAAGCTCTTTGCAGCACTCTATTCGTGGCGGCAAATGAAAAGAGAAGAGGGCAGTTGCAACTCTAATACAACACTCTAATTGAATGTCCTTGCAGCACAATAGTTGTGTAGTTGAATGACAAGAGAATAGGGTAGTTGCAACCCTAATACAACACTCTCATTGAAGGTCCTTGCAATACTCTAGTAGTGACTGCCATTTGGCAAGAGAAGAGGGCAGTTTCACCCCTAATACAACACTCTATTTGAAGTATCATGCAGCATTGTGGGTGTGTCGTCAGATGGCAAGAGAAGAAGGTAGTTGCAACCCTTCTACAACACTCTAATTGAAGGTCCGCACATCACTCTAGTAGTGTCCGCGATAGCAAAAGAATAGGGTAGTTGCAACCCTACTACAACACATTAATAATTGAAGCTCTTTGCAACACTCTATTTGTGGCGGCAGATGGCAAAAGAAGAGGGTAGTTGCAACCCTAATACAACACTCTAATTGAAGATCCTTGCATCACTGTAGTTGTGTCAATGAATGGCAAGAGAATAGGGTAGTTGCAACCCTAATACAATACTCTAATTGAAGGTCTTTGCAGCACTCTGGTTGTGTAGTCTGATGGCTAGATAAAAGGGTAGCTGCAACCCTACTACAATACTCTAATTGAAGGTATTTGCAGCACTCTATTAGTGACGCCAGATCAGTAAGAGAAGATGGTAGTTGCTACCCAAATACAGTACCTAATATAACACTTTAATTGAAGGTCTTTGCAGCACTCTTCTTGTTGTCACCAAATGGCAAGAGGAGAGGGTTGTTGTGACCTTAATACAACACTTTTATTGAAGGTCCTTGCAGCACTATAGTTGTGTCGTCGAATGGTAAGAGTAGAGGGTAGTTGCGAGCCTAATACAACACTCTCATTGAAGGTCCTTGCAACACTATGGTTGTCTCCTCGAATGGAAATAGAATAGGGTAGTGGCAACCCAAATACAACACTTAAGGTAGTTGCAACCCTAATACAACACTCTAAGGGGAGGTCTTTGCAGCACCTTAGTAGTGTCGTATGATGGTTAGAGAATATGGTTGTTTCAACCCTAATACAACACTCTAATTGAAGTTTTGTACAACACTCTGGTTGTGTTGTCTGATGACTAGAGAAGAGGGTACCCTTCTTACTCCAATTGAAGGTCTATACAGCACTCTAGTAATAACGCAAGATAGCTAGAGAAGAGGGTAGCTGCAACCCAACTACAACACTCTAATTGAAGCACTTTGCAGCACTCTATTTGTTACGGTATATGTCAAGAAAAGAGGGTAGTTGCAACCCTAGTACAACACTCTAATTGAAAGTCTTTGCAGCACTCTAGTAGTGTCGCCAGATGACTGGAGAAGGTAGTCGCAAGAGTAATACACTCTAATTGAAGGTATTTGCAACACTCTCATTGAAGGTTAGTTGCAACCAGATTACAAGAGTAGTTGCAACCCAAATACAATACTCTCATTGAACGTTCCTGCAACACTCTAGTTGTGTCATCGGATAAAAAGAGAAGAGGGTAGTAGCAACCCTAATACAATAATTTAATTGAAGGTCTTTGGAGCACTCTTCTAGTGTCACGTAATGTCAAGAGAAGAGGGTAGTTGCAACCGCAATACAACACTGTTATTGAAAGTACTTGCAATACTGTAGTTGTGTCGTCGAATGGTAAGAGTAGAGGGTAGTGGCTAGCCTAATACAATACTCTGATTGAAGGTCCTTGCTATTGTGTCCTTGAATGGAAAGAGAATATGGTAGTTGCAAACCAAATACAACACTTCAATTGAAGGTCTTTGCAACACTCTAGTAGTGTCGCTAGATGGAAAGAAAAGTGGTAGGTTCACCCTAATACAACACTCTATTTGAAGTACCTTGCAGCACTGTAGGTGTGTCCTAAAATGGCAGAAGGTAGTTGCAACACAAATACAACACTTTAATTGGGGTCTTTACAACACTTTTGTAGTGTCGTATGATAGCTAGAGAATAGGGTAGTTGCAACTAATACAACACTCTAATTGAAGGTATTTGCAGCACGCTGTTTGTGTCGTCTGATGGCTATGGAAGAGGGCAGTCACAACCCTTTTACAATACTCTAACTAAAGTTCTTTTGCAGCACTCTAGTAGTATTGCCAGATAGCTAGGGAAGAGAGTAGTTGCAACCCTACTACAACACTATAATTGAAGCTCTTTGCAACAATCTATTTGTGACGGTAGATGGCAAGAAAAGGGGGAAGTGGCAACGCTAATACAACACTCTAATTGAAGGTCTTTCAGCACTCTAGTAGTGTTGCGAGATGGCAAGAGAGGAGGGTAGTTGCAACCCAAATACAACACTCTAATTGAAGGTCTTTACAACACTTTAGTAGTGTCGTTCGATTGCTTGAGAATAATAGGGTAGTTGCAATCCTAATACAACACTCTAATTGATGGTATTTGCAGCACTCTGGTTGTGTCGTCTGATGGCTAGTGAAGATGGTAGTTGCAACCCTTTTACGATACTCTAATTGAAGATTTTTGCAGCACTGCTAATAGTGTCGCAAGATAGAAAGAGAAGAGGGTAGTTACAACCCTACGACAACACTCTATTCGAAGCTCTTTGCAACACTCTATTTGTGACGGTAAATGGCAAGAAAAGGGGGTAGTAGCAACCCTAATACAACACTCTAATTGAAGGTCTTTGTTGCACTCTTGTAGTGCCACCAAATGGCAAGAGATAGTTTCAACCCTAATACACACTCTATTTGAAGTACAATGCCGCATTGTAGGTGTGTCATCAGATGATAAGAGAAGATTGTAGTTGCAACCCTAAGACAACACTCTAATTGGAGGTCCTTGTAACACTTTAGTAGTGTCGTCTGATGACTAGAGAATAGGATAGTTGTAACCCTAATGCAACACTCTAATTGAAGGTGTTTGTAGTGTCACTAGATTGCAAGAGAAGAGGTTAGTTGCAGCCCTAATACAACAACTTAATTGAAGCTCTTTGTAGTATTCTAGTTGTGTCGTCAGATGACAAAAGAAGAGGGTAGTTGCATCCCTAAGTAGTGTCGCCGGAAGGCAAGAGAAGAAGAGGGTTGTTGCAATAGTAATACAATACTCTAATTGAAGGTCTACACTGCATTCTAATAGTGTCACCAAATGGCAAGATAAGAGGGTAGTTGCAAACCTAATACAACACTCTCATTGTGTCGCCAAACTGTAAGAAAAGAGGGTAGTCGCAACCCTAATACAATACTTTAATACAATACTTTAATTGAAGGTCTTTTCAGTACTCTAGTTGCGTCGTTAGATGGTAAGAGAAAAAGGCTTATATAAACCTAATACAACATTCTAATTAAAGGTCTTTGCAACACTCTAGTTGTGTCGCCATATGGCAAGAGAAGAAGGCAGTTGCAACCCTAATACAATACTCTAATTGAAGGTCCTTGGAACACTGTATTTGTGTCGTTGGATGGAAAAAGAAAATGATAGTTGCAACCCTAATACAACACTCTCATTGAAGGTATTTGTAGCACTCTCTTAGTATCGCCAGATGGCAATAGAAGATGGTAGTAACAACCCGAATACAATAATCTAATTGATGGTCTTTGGAGCACTTTGTTGTGTCGTTAGATGACAAGAGAAGAGGGTAGTTGCAACCATAATAGAACACTTTAATTGAAAGTCCTCGCAACACTATAGTTTTGTTTCGAGATGGCAGGAGAATAGTGTAGTTGCAATCCTAATACAACACTCTCATTAATGGTCCATGCAACACTTTAGTTGTGTCACCGGATGGAAAGAGAAGATGATAGTTTCAACCCTAAATCA
This sequence comes from Carex parvula, assembly GCA_025461045.1. NCBI lineage: Eukaryota > Viridiplantae > Streptophyta > Magnoliopsida > Poales > Cyperaceae > Carex > Carex parvula. The sequence goes on along the minus strand of JAJGRW010001042.1, from coordinate 1,416,123 downwards.
ACACTCTAATTGAAGGTCTATAAATCACTCTCGTAATGTCGCTAGTTGGCAAGAGAATATGATAGTTGCAACCCTAATACAACACCTTAATTGAAGGTCTTTGCAGCACTCCAGTTGTGTTGTTAAATGGCAACATAATAGGTAGTTGCAACCCTCATACAACACTCTAAATGAAGGTCCTTGCAGCGCTGTAGTTGTGTCTTCGGATGAAAAGAGGAGAGGGTAGGTGCAAACCTTCTACAACACTCCAAATGAAGGTATTTGCAGCACTCTAGTTGTGTCATCAGATAGAAAGAGAAGATGGTAGTTGCAACCCAAATATAACACTATAATTGAAGGTGTTTGCAATACTCTAGTAGTGTCACCATATTGCAAGGGAAGAGGTCAGTTGCAACCCAAATACAACACTCTAAATCAAGCTCTTTACGGCACTCTAGTTGTGTCGTCAGATGGCAAGAGAAGAGGGTAGTTGTAACCCTAAGTAGTGTCGCTAGATGGTAAGAAGAGAGGGTTATTGCAACCATAATACAACACTCTAATTGAAGATCTATGCAGTACTCTAGTAGTGTCACCAGATGGCAAGAGAAGATGGTAGTTGCAACCCTAATACAGCACACTCTTGTAGTGTCGCCAGATTGCAAGAGAAGAGTGTTGTTGCAACCCTAATACAACACTTAATTCGAAGGTCTTTGCATCACTCTAGTTGTATCGTTTGATGGAAAGAGAAAAGGGTAGTTGCAACCCTAATAGAACACTCTAATTGAAGGTCGTTGCAACACTTGAGTCGTGTCGTCGGATGAAAAGAGAAGAGGATTATTGCAACCTTAACACATCATTTTAATTGAAGATCTTTGCAGCACTCTAGTAGTGTTGCCAGATGGCAAGATAAGAGGGTTATTGCAACCTTAATACAACACTCTAATTTAAGGTCTATGTAGCACTCTAGTAGTGTTGTCAGATGGTAAGAGAAGATAGTAGTTGCAATCCTAATACAACACTCTAATTGAAGGTCTTAGCTGCACTCTCTGTCCCCAGATGGAAAGAGAAGAGGGTTTGTTGCAATCCTAATACAACACTCTAACTGAAAGTCTTTGCAACACTATAGTAGTGTCACCTGGTTGCAAGAGAAGAGAGTGGCTGAAAATCTAGTACAACACCTTAATTGAAACTTTTTGCAGCACTCAAGTTGTGTTGGTAGATTGCAAGAGAAGAGGGTAGTTGCAACCCTAATACAACATTGTAATTGAAGGTCCGGGCAGCACTATAGTTGTGTCGCTAGATGGCAAGAGAAGAGGGTCGTTGCAACTCTAATACAACACTCTAATTTGAGGTCTTTGCAGCACTTTAGTAGTGTCGTCTGATGGCTAGGGAATAAGGTAGTTGCAACCATAATACAACACTCAAATTGAAGGTCTTTACAACACACTAGTTGTGTCGTTGGATGGAAAGAGAAGAGGGTAGTTGCCATATTAATACAACACTCAAATTTATGGTCTTTGAAGCACTCTAGTCGTGTTGTTAGATGGCAAGAGAATAGGGTAGCTGTAACGCTAATATAATACTCTAATTGAAGGTCTTTGCAGCACTCTACTTGTGTTGTTTGATGGCAAGAGAAGATGGTGGTTGCAACCCTAATAATTGAACATCTTTGCAGCACTCTAGTAGTGTCGCCTGATAGCAAGAGAAGAGGATAGTTCCAACCCTAATACAACACCATAATTGAAGCTCTTTTGCGGCACTCTAGTAGTGTCATCATATGGCAGGAGAAGAGGGTAGTTTCAACCCTAGTACAACACTCTAATTGAAGGTCATTGTTGCACTATAGTAGTGTCGCTAGATAGCTAGAGAATAGGGTAGTTGCAACCCTAATACAAAATCTTAATTGAAGCTCTTTGCAACACTCTAGTTGTGACGTCAGATGGCAAGAGAAGAGGGTATGCAACCCTAAGACAACACTCAAATTGAAAGTCTTTGTATCATTATAATTGTATCGTCAGATAAAAAGAGAAGAGGGTAGTTGCAACCCTAATACCACACTCTAATTGAAGGTATTTGCAACACTCTAGTTATGTCGTCAGATGCAAAGAGAAGAAAGTAGTTGTAAGCCTAATACAACACTCTCATTGAAGATCCTTGCAGCACTCTAGTAGTGTTGCCCAATGACAAGAAAAGAGGGTAGTTGCAACCCTAATACAGCAAGCTGAAGGTCCTTGCAGCATTGTAGTTGTGTCGCCATATGACAAAATAAGAGGGTAGATCTAGTCCTAATACATACCATAATGATGGTCTTTGCTGCACTCTAGTTGTGTTGTCTAATGGAAAGAGAAGAGAGTAGTTGCAATCATAATACAACATTCTAATTGAATATTTTTGCAACACTCTAGATGCGTGTTTAGATGGCTAGAGAAGAGGGTAGTTGCAACTATAATACAACACTCTAATTGAAGGTCTTTGCAACACTCTAGTAGTGTTGTCGGATGGCAAGAGAGAGGGTTGTTGCAATCCTAATGCAACACTCTATTGAAGGTCTTTGCAACACTCTAGTAGTGTCGCCCGATGGCAAGAGAAGAGAGTTGTTGCAACTCTAATACATTACTCTAATTGAAGGTCTTTGCAGCACTCTAATTGTGTCGTCGAATGGCAAGAGGAGGGCAAGTGAAACCCTAATACAACACTCTTATTGAAGGTCTTTGCAGCACTCTAGTTGCATTATCAAATGAAAAGAGAAGAGGGTAGTTGCAACCCTAATAAAACACTCTAATTGAAGGTCCTTGTAGCCCTCTAGTTGTCCCTAACGGCACCTAGAGGTGAGTGAATATGGGGTATTTTAAAATTGAGTGAGCCTATGGTGCTATGCATAGCACGGATGGCTAGTGTGCTACGGCTCAATATGGTACTTTTTAAAATCCTAACGGTCGATCCAACCGTTCAATGTGATAACCATATGAATATGTACTTGCAAACTAAATTTTATATTTTTTCGAATTTTTTTACTATTTTTTTAGATAGGTAGAATTTTGATGGTCCAGAATTTTCAGAAAACACTGATTTTTCTACCTATCTAAAAAAATAGTAAAAAAATTCGAAAAAATATAAAATTTAGTTTGCAAGTACATATTCATATGGTTATCACATTGAACGGTTGGATCGACCGTTAAGATTTTAAAAAGTACCATATTAAGCCGTAGCACACTAGTCATCCGTGCTATGCATAGCACCATAGACTCACTCTTTAAAATTTTAACTTTATATGATTTGATGTAGTGTTAAAACTAAATCTTGTGTGTACGTAAGCTGTTCTTGGCAAAACTAGAAGCTTAAAAATAAGCATGTTGTAGGGCGCAGAAAGTTGCACAGCGGGATGGAAGGTGTGTGCACATGTATTAAATGCCTCAGGGTTCAATGCTCTCTGCTTTCAAGACATGGAGAGAACATCAAACTTGAAACATTCATTTTCTTCCTGCTATTCCTTCTGGTTCACCCTCGACAGATCTACTATTCATAATCAGCCTGTCGAGAGAGTTTAATGATTGTGGGGACGTTTAACTCCCAGCGGACGCAAGCCCCCGCTGTTAATTACATCAGATGACCATTCCAAGTCATACTGAACACCTCGTTCATTCCGGGATTTGTGCCTATTTTATGTGAATTGAATAATGGAGCTAAAAAGAGGACTCATGTATTGACCTTGGTTTTGATTTGGTTTTCTTGGTTTGGATATGTGTGTATGTGTGATTTCATATTAAAACAATGTTTATTATATTTTAAAATAGGAATTTGGATATTTGAGAAGTGTATATACATTGTTTATTTATATCTGACTCATAACATATTTATTCACATTTTTTTAATGAATAAGATCATTTAAATTTGAAGAAAGGGTATTTTGGTCATTTCAGAACTTGGCTGATGGTTGAACATATTCAATTTTTGTTTAGAGACATAGGGGATTTAATTTGGGTTCATTTGGAGGTGGTTTGAGTTGATTTGGATTTGAAATGAAGAAGTTATGCTTGAAAAGGATTGAAAAGGACCTATCTGTAAATATTATATTTTTCCCAGGGGCTTATTTGTAAAACTGGAAGGGTGTGGACTTATGATTTGGGTCTTAGACAAGGTTTTATGTGAAAATTGGACCTTTAAGGGCTTGTTTGAGAGAGTTTTAGGCTGTCAGGGACCTGTTTGTAAATTTACAAGGGCTTCGCTACAGATATTAAAAGTCAGAGGGGCCTTTTGTGAAAAGGGCTTTGATTTAACAATTTTATTTATTATCTGGGCTTTGAGATTTGGATTTTTGGGTCTTTAGATTGGTGTATTGGGCTTCAGGATTTGGGCTTCATATTTTATGATTTGTGCTAAACTGATTCTTGATCATGGGCTTTAATATTGGACTTCTGGATTAGTGCCGGGCTTTGAAATACGTGCTTCCATTCAAACTCTGTTTTAGCGCCAGAACTAAAGGTCTCATGTTGCTTTAAGATCCGTGCAGATGAAATGTGTTTTAGTTGATTTCTATTTGTATTTAACACCTGAATCTTTAAAAATTCATATCAAATTGAAATAAAATCAGAAAAATATGAAATTTATGTCCATTTTGTGTATTTGGAAATTCTCTATCAGATCATGACATTTGTTCTTTGATTTGATTTTTTCAGTCATTCAGCATTGTTCATTTACCAGCAACAGTTTTATTTTATTTAAATGCTGATTTTCTGTTTTTAAACCTGAATTTTGAAAATTCATATAAAATCGAAATAAAATCAGAAAAATGTAAAGTTTGAGTCTAAAATGATCGTCTCTTCATCCTCTATCTGACTGTTTAAACATAATTTGAATTTGGTTTTCAGATCAGCCTGCACTGGCTGATCTGTACCAGCAAGTCATTTGGGGTACTTTCAGCATGGGTGCTATATCAGTATAGGCTCTATTGGATATATCTGGTACTGTACACTGGTACCATATGGTATTTGGTTTATTTAGTCATCAAAAATCAAAAGAGGCATTGGTTTCACAATATGTCACTTACCAACACCATTTCGAATTTGCATATAGGGCCAAGGTCATTTGCATAATTATATGAAGGTCCTTGAGCATCATATCATAGGAATTGGAATTTTTCCTCTTTTCATTTGCTCTCTCCTTCAACAATTATGCATCTAGGCCCTTTAAAGGTCAATAAAACTCATAATATAGAAAGAGATGTAGTGAAACATCAATCTTTCATGCATTACTTGTCTTATTTCTCTTTTATGCATTAAAGTCCTTCAAAAAAAATAAGGAGATGTAGTTAAACATCAATCCCTAATTTAAATTTCTTTTTATTTGTTTTACACTTTTTAGTTGATTTTATATTAAAAGAACTATGCAAGAATTGGATATTTAAAAGGATGTAGTTAAACATCAACTTTTAATATCTTCTTCTTTTATATTTCTTATAATACAAAATGTCACTTTTAATATATATATCATTTTTATATATTTTGTGTAATTGTGTGTTTTTGTCCCTTTTTCTTTGCAATATAAAATGAAGGAAAGAAGAAGGAAAGAAGAGAAGAAAAAGGGTCAAATTTCGATAATTTTATGTTTATTCTTATAAGGGAGATGCAAATAAACACATTTTTATTGTATACATATTTTTCATGCTTTAAAAGGAAATAAAATGCAAGAAGAAGAAATAAAACATTTTTGTTTGATCATCAAGCTACATATTTCATTTCGTCCATCCTATGATGAACTAGAAATCATGTATCTCTCACATTTTTATCATTTTTGAAAGTTTTAAATAAAAGGGAAAAAGAAAAGAAAAAAAGAAAAAGGAAAAAGAAAAGATTTTTCTTTTATTTAATATATTCATGCATATATTATTTTTTTATTGGATGATCATTAAACTTCATGCTTTGCTTGTAAAATTAGCTTAAAACATCATGAAGCTTTCTCATTTTGCATTTTCACAAAAGTTCGAAATAAAATAAAGAAAGCAAAAGAAAAAATATAAAATGAAGGAAGCTCCAAGTAAGTAAAGAAAAGAAGAGAGGAGAGGAAATATAATATAAGAAACTATAAACAAAGAACATTCTTTCATTGATTCATGATTAATATACATGAAAACAAGCTCTATTAAGCTTTTACATTGCAAAATCTCTACCTATTTCTAATTTGATTTTTTGTAGAGGAAGAAGAGGTTTCGGCCTTGGGTATGTTGTGTTTTTTGTGTGGTGTATATGTTGTGTTGTGTGGTTGCCTCCTTGTGGTGTATTATTTTTTTGGGAAAATTGGTTTCATGCCACCCCAAAATGCCGAATTTAGAAAAATGCCACTTCAAAATTTTGCTTTTGTTAAATGCCACCCCAAATCTCATTTATTAAGAAAAATGCCACAAATTACAAATTATTATACATTTGTAATAAAAAATAAACATAATATATTGTATTTTGAGTAGTATTTTCGTATATTTCAAAAATACCCTCACCCTTATTGGTACCAACTGCATACCGGACCCATCTCTGTCATCGTCCCGTACCAGCGTCGTGGTTGCTCGTACCAGTACCTCCCTGGCTGTCTTCTTACCGTTTTACCTGGTCCGAACTGTACCAGCAGCCTGTCCGAACCTTACCAGTATAGGCCTTGTTGCAGCACTGACCAGTACCGGTCAACCATAGATGTGAGCAATTTCAAAGATGTGAGCTTGGAGGCATGCGGTTATCAAGTCAGATGTGAGAAATTTCGAAGATGCAAGGTATCAAGTAAGATGTTCGAAATTTCGAAGACCCAGGAATGGATAATTTCGAAGATGCAGAAATTTCTCACATCTAGGTACCCAAGTCAAATGCAGAAATTTTAGAAGGAAGAAAGACGAAAATTGAGCTCGAAGAAGGAAGCTGATGAAAATTGGTTTCAGATGCCGAAGAAAGACGAAAATTAAGGCATGGTTTCAATTTTCGTTTAAGCTCGAAGATGAAGAAATTTTAGAAGAGAAAGAGAAATTTTGAAGAGGAAGGGTATTTCGGTCAGTTCACTGTAACTGTAAATTGTAGAATTAAAATTATACATTAATTTGTAATTTGTGGCATTTTTCTTAATAAATGAGATTTGGGGTGGCATTTAACAAAAGTAAAATTTTGAAGTGGCATTTTTCTAAATTCGGCATTTTGAGGTGGCATGAAACCAATTTCCCCTATTTTTTTTCATCTTCAAATGAGGGGTTTATATAGGCTATGGCAAGGGGTAAAGCCTAGGGTTTAGAGGAGCCTTGTTGGCATGATCCCCACCACTCCTTTGCATTGGCTCTCATCCAAAGATTTAGATGCATCCAAGTGGTCATGCTTATCCCTCAAGTTTGAAGGGAATATTCTTGGCATCTTAGCATCTTCATTGGTCATGTGATATGTGTCCATGGGAGCAAAAATATCTATAGCATATTCTAGAGCATCTTCATCCCTCCTATTTTGACATCTTCATTGGTAGTGTGACATGTGTCCATGATACTAAAAATATCTAGAGCATATTCTAGAGCATCTTCATTCTTTTGGGCCTTGTAATAATTTGACTAGCTCACATGCATCTTGATTCGGCCAACATGGAAATTTGGACCGAAAAAGAAACTTTGCAATAATTCTTGTTCGGCCAACAGTAGCTGCTTAAAAATATTTGGTTCGGCCTCCACTTCAATTAATTACGGCCAATGTAGCAGCTCGATTTTTTTTAGCCTTTAATCATTTTCTTTGGTTACTTTAATATTCACTTCAATTGGCAACTTCGGTCAACATTTATGCATTTTGGTTCAGCAGCTAATTAGCGCCATTTTTATTTTAATTCCCTTTCTTTTTTTTTCTTTTTCTTTTTAATTTATAAATCCTGATTTTTTTTTAGAGTCAAACACATGTGTACGTAAAAGTAAATAGAAGAGTTAAGGGACACTTGACACAAAATATGTTTACGAAGTTCAGCTTTAGATGCTTATGTCTTTGGGGCTCCACGACCTTCAAGATGGCGCACCTTTCTTTACCCTATGAGAAAGGAGTACAAGGTGGAACCGGTGAGCCCTTACAAACTCTAGGAAGTCACATGACCTAAAGAAGCGAGCACTAAAGGCTATAGTGTTTGAATAAACAAGAGATCTTACACAAATCACTCTAATTTTTATCAAGATTGAGTATGGTCGAGTAGTAGGCTTGAGATTGTTGTAAAGATGTTGAAGTTTGATGAACAAGAAACTATAGAGAATTCTAGATCTGGTGGAAAACCGAATTTTTGAAATTTGAGGTGGCCAAAGATTATTGTGAAACCTAGATTTCATTTCTATTTATAGAGGAAGAAACAAAATATTGTAACTAGCATCAACTGTTATAACAACTAATTTATCTGTTACAACGGTTGGTTCCAATTGACTGGTTTCACTGCATTTAATATGTTCATTTATGACAACGCTTATAATCGTTACAACAGATTACACAACAGAAACTCTTTGGAATATTTTCAGAGTTTGGAATTCGGAAATTTAATTGTTTCTTTATTCATCGGTTAATAAGCGTTGCAATGGGTAATATTAATTACCTCAATCTCAAGCTTACTTAACCAATTTTACATATTTTTATTACAACAGACTTGAGACATGTCTTCTTGATCCATTTCCTAGTTCATCCTGGTTCATCCTTGATTTATCTAGCAATTTATAGCATCATTAACCTGCACAATATCTTAAGACAAGAAACTATAAAATTCAACAAATATATGTTTTGCAACTCTAGTCAAGGAGACTAAGTAGATGATTTCTTACAACAACAATCTCCCATTTTTGACGATTTGCAAATATATATCGCAAGTAAGTGCATAAGTTTGATATTTTCAAAAATTTGAAATTTTATTTTCCCGTGTATTTGCAAATATCTATTTTGAATGTCTTACAATATTTCTCCCCCTTTTGAAAATTAGAGAAAGGGAGGTAATAACAAGAAAAATAATTGAGTGTTCCACCTCAATTCATGCAATCTCCCTTAATTTCATAATAAATATAAATTAAGGCATAAAGAAAATAATATTACAATTAAAGTATAAATCTCAAATATGCATATTTATCAAACAAAGCAATTCATCATGTACAACAACAATAATTCATAGTGTCATATCTTTTGTTATGGCAATTAGTCATGTAAAATAGATTTTGCAATCAATATTACCACATCTTAATATTGTCAATTATTAACAACAACAATTTATCTCTTTGTGTCTCTATTATGACGATTCAGAAAATGAATTACAATTAATATTGTCATTTCTTAATTTTGCCAATTCACTAAATTTGAGATAAATTTAGCAATTAAATTAGATCAATTTAATTTTGGATCCTTGTTAATTTTAATTTCAAATTGCTCACTTTTGTCAATTAAAATTGTAATTAGCACTTTTAATGATTAAATGTTGCAATTTAAGTTTTTAATCTCAAATTTGATTTAATAATACAATTTGGAAGATTTGAAGATAAGGAAAGACAGATAGAATCAACCAGGAGGACAGAGTTCGAATTTGGAGAAAAGGAAATAAATTGAAATATGAAAGAAAATATTCAATAATTAATTCCCAACAAACAACCGTTATGATGGTTGGTCAAGATTTTTGAATTTGTCGCATTTAATGCATTTATTGCTGTAGAAATCTGGCAACGGTTAATAAGCATTATGCCAGTTTCGGCAATGTTTGGTCTCTGGAAGGAGTTGAATTTTTCAGAGTTGTTGAATTATTGCGTTGGACAACAGTTTATTAACCGTTGTAACATTTATGGGCAAATTGCTCTTCCTGAAGCTAATTTCGATATAAATTTGTTATAAATAGTTGCTATGCTTCCTAACTAACATATATGAACGCATTTTCGGATATAAATTCAGCATTGAAATTCAAGCATGCCTAAACTAAACCTGAGACTTTTGAAATTTGATGAACTTGATAAAAACTTTTGTCATGTGATGTAAAGATTCATTGTGAATCATCCAAGTATTTTTTTTGTAAGTAGTAATCAAATACACTTACAAGAATATATATTAGTTATTAAAAAATGGATAATAACTAATACATACCTTGATTTTATCTCCCCCTTAATGATTTTGAAATTTGAATGGATTGGGGAGATACTAACTAGAGCTTTACTCTAATCTAGATTACCCAAACAACATTCGACATGCTGTTTCCCTTCATAAACCTACACTCTAATGATGTATGTCCAATCTTACAACAATAATTGCGAAATGTTGGTAAGGTTTTTGAGATATTGAGGAATGAAGTGTGTTCAAATTTGGACCTTGTTTGAAATGATTTTCGAGAGACCTTATAGATTCTTGAGTTTGAGCCTTTGGGTTACCTAGCGACCTATCAACAACTCTACGTGACACACTTATATTTTTGTTATTTTTAGACTCAAATTTCTTGTGAAGTTGGGGAACACCTCTAGTTGACCCATTTCTTTGGGCTCTAAGTTGAGAATAATGTTCATTGTTATTAAATTTGACATTTTGATTTCTAAAGTAAGTTTTATTTGACTCGCTCTTCCTAGATTGATGAGATGTTTATTCCTTGTGATGTTCTAGAAATTTTTGTTAATTAAAAATTTGAGTTTGCTTTCCTTTTTCTATAGGACTTTGTGAGTGACCGGATTCGAATGATGATTGACCCTTCTCGTATCCAATACCAAGTGTCTCAAATTTTCAATCATCAATTTGATCACTCATATAATTATAAGGATCCACCCTAATGACATTCTTAAATTCATTAGGTGATCTTAAGGCTCCACTTTCAGTCTCTAAAGTTTGTATTCTTACTTTTAAAATCCCTATCTCACCTAAGTGTGACTGACAATTGTTAATTTTATTATCCATTTACAACTCTTTAACTTTGGACTTACAACTTTTAATTTTACATTCTAACATCTTGTTTATAACATTTGTTGCTTTTAGACTTATATTCTCATCTCGTAAATTATTTGCCTTTATTTTTAACGGACTCTAATTCATTTAAATGTGATTTACAATTTTGTGACTCAAATGTTATTGACTCAAGTTCGTTTACCTTAGACTCAAGATCAAGAATCTTAGATCTTAAACTTTATTAATATTATACCATCTCTTCTAATCAAGGCCATATTGGACTCATCAAGGAGATTTCTCAACCTAGTTTCATTTTTAAGAATTTGACTCACTTTAAAGGAAACGCTTGGCTAATTAGTAAGTATACAATTGTTGTTGAAGTCATTTTCGAATTCACAGTCATTTGAGTCAAGTTTTACATGTACCTCACTAGTGGAGCTTAATGAGGCTTTGTTTGTCTCATTTAAGTCCTTCTTTTGGCTTCTTGACTTGGCCATCTCTCTAAGAAGTTCGATGGTGAGTTCATCAGTGATGTTCTTGCTAGCAATTATCGTATCCACATCTATCTCCGAATCATCATCGATATTAGCCATCAAGGTTAGGTTGATCTCTTGCTCATTGTCCGACTTCGGGTCAGATATTTCATCACCACTTTCATCAGAACTTGCACTCCACAAAGCTTGCATTGATTTTACATTTTTCTTACCTTTGTACCTATCATTTCTCGGTCTAGACTGACGTTCTTGTTGCCCCCCTTCATCCTTGTCCTTAGGAAAGAGTTTGAAGCATGTTTGGATAGTGTTCTTTATGGCATGCGAAGCACACTACTCTCTTACTATATTTTTCACGCTCCTTGTTGTGTTTTCGTTCGAATTCTAGCATTTCTCGAAGTAGGGCATTTTTAGATGATTCATGGTCTACTTTCTTTAAGAAGCGGTCATTTAAGAGATGGGAGTTTGAGGAATTATATGATCTTTGGTTAGAATATTTTGGTTTTGTGCCGAGAAGGCTATGACTTTGGCTTTGGATTCAAGTTCATCGGCTTATCGAAGCTTTTCTTCGAAATTTTGGAGTTGGGCAAATAATTCGTCAGGTGTGAAGGTTTATGTTCCTGAAAGAGCTTCTAAAGCGCTCACAAATCATTCTCACCTAGGTTCCCTAAGCATCCCCGTAAAACTTTTCCTACAATTTTATTATTAGAAAACGGATCTTCTAGCTCAATAAAATTATTTTGAATTAGTAAAAGTCTATTGTGCATTTTGGTTTCCAACCGGTGAGTTAAGTTCTTTTGATTTGGACGTTACTTTCGAATTTATTCATAATGGCATTCCACATATCTTTGGCACTTACAAGGTCTTGAAATATCAAGGTTATCGACTCACTAACAATGCTTAATATTTTAACCACGTTATCATTATCCCTCTTTTCTAATTTTGAGGCGGTGGTCAATTCATTGGTAGTTTTATCATACACAAGGGTGTAACCTTTTTCATTAATACTCCAAACCTAAATTAAGTTTAGGTAGTTGATCATCAATCTTTTCCAATAACTAAATCTTTTGGTTTTATTGCTCAATATTGGGGGTTCTCTAACATATCTAGTTGGTGCCATTTTGGATCTAAGAAAAATTCAAATTAAGTGTGCCATAATTTGATTAATACTGCCCTGATACCACTTTGTTGTCCCTAACGACGCCTAGAGGGGAGTGAATATGGGGGTCTTTTAAATTTTTTAACCCTATATGGTTTGATAGTCAATTATTAAAACTAAATATCATGTGTACGTAAGTTGTTTTTGGCGGAAATAAGTAACTTAAAAATAAGCAAGTGTACGTAAAAGTAAATAGAAGAGTTAAGAGACACTTGACACGATATATGTTTATTGAGTGTCCCTAATACATTACTATAATTGAATGTCTTTACAGCACTCTAGTAGTTAGTAGTGTCGCCAGATAGCGAGAGAAGATGGTAGTTCCACTCTAATACAACACTCTAATTGAAGGTCTTTATAGCACTATAGTAATGTCGCCGAATGGCAAGAGAGAAGGTAGTTGCAACCCTAATACAACATTCTAATTGAAAGTATTTGCAGCACTCTAGTAGAGTCGCCAGTTGGCAAGAGAATATGGTAGTTGCAACTCTAATACAACACTTTAATTGAAGGTCTTTGCAACACTCTAGTTGTGTCGTCGGATGGCAAGTGAAGAGGGTTGTTGCAACCTTAATACAACACTCTAATTAAATCAAGTGAAAATGACAAAAATAATCGAATTCGTCCAAAACTAGACTTTTATAACTTGATATTTCGCAATATTTTAGATCAAGTGATAGGAAAAAACACTATATTTTCTTACCCTATCATCTATCCCCTCATTGTGAGTCATATGAAGTGGCAGATCTTGGTGAAGTTGGTGGTGAGGAATGGGGATAGTTCATCTGGGTGGTAATGTGTGGTTGTGTGGTTTGAGGTATGGGGTTGTTCCTATAAAGTACTTGGGTGAGGTTAGTTTAGTGGAGAAGGACACGAATTTTTATGGTCTAGTGGGGAGGACTTGGGGAAACTCTTTGGTTGTTGCACGCCAATTGTCAGGGAAACGTCTCTACTGTGAGATTAGTTGCTAGTCGCCATCGCCTTCTATGGAATCACCTCTCTATCGCCTAAGAGAAGAGTTCTGGTTGCTCTGTTTCGATTATAATTAGTATTGTTATTCATTGTAACTTGCAATTTTCTTAAATTTCACTATAAGTTCTTTGAAACCCTAAATCGTGTAGTTTTTTTATTATATTGGGTAAGGCACTCACAACCTCGCTGTTGCCGAGCCGATGGATGGGCCCATTCCCAAATGGGCCTAAGATTTTGACACGTGGCTCAAGGACTCTCTTATTAGTGAAATGTTCATTTTACTTGCCTGATCTTGCTGACTTTACTTTCAGAAATGTTCAGATCAAAATATTTGAATTTACAAAACCAACTCTCAGATTTTGTTAGTTTTATGCAAATATAAATTAAAAAGAACAGTTTAAAGTATGGTTTGATGATTGTCGTGCTGCTAAAAAAACTAAATATAATTTCTTGTTAAATTAAGGTATAATGATGTGAATAACTATGAGGAAAAGGGCCCAAATGCAAGAATGGCCCACTAAAACAGGAGCTAAGAAACTAAGAGAAGAGGAAGATGGATTTGATTTTTATTCATTCATTTGTAAAATTGATGCTTACAGAGTTGTAATTCCTTTGCTTATATAGCTAACTATGTTACTGTAAACTACTAATTACATTTATCTCTTTACAATTCACATAATACCAATCTATTGATGAGGTGTCCAAACAATTCGAATCTTCTCTGTTAATTCTCATAATAGTTTGTTGTGTAGACAATTACTGTTGTCCATTTCATGTAACAATGGACATCTCCATTTATAGTCTATCATCCCCCCCGCAAGTTGACGGTGCCATGGCCACGGTCAGCTTGTCACGCAGAAAGAGAAAGCGAAGAGTGGTGAGGGGTTTTGTGAAGGTATCCGTAAGTTGGTCCTTGGAGCAAAGGTATTGTATGAGAAGCTTGCCATTAGAGACTCTATCTCGAATGAAGTGATCATCGATTTCCACATGTTTTGTGCGGGAGTGAAACATGGGATTTAAAGCAATAAATGTTGCTCTAATATTGTCACACCATAGAATTAGAGGAGATGGAGAGTCAACACCGAGTTCGTTGAGCAAAAATTGGACCCAACTTAGTTCGGCACTAGCTAAGGCAAGACTCTAATATTCGGCTTCCATGCTTGATCGTGATACGGTTGGTTGCTTCTTGGAACTCCAAGAGATCAAATGAGAGCCAAGGAAGATGCAAAACCCCGATGTAGACTTGCGGTCATCCGGGCAACCGGCCCAATCCGAGAGGAGTCGGGTTTGAAGTGAAGACCATGGGATGAGGTGCCATTAAGGTAGCGCAAGATTCGCTTAACTGTTGCCCAATGAGATGTAGTTGGGTTGTTCATGAATTGTGAGACCTTATTAACGGCAAATGCAATGTTAGGTCTAGTGATCGTTGCATATTGTAAATCGCCGACAATGGTGCGGTAGAGGTGTGGGTCTTCAATAGGATCACCATTGGATTTACAGAGAGGCAGTTGAGCAACCATTGGTGAGGCATATGACTTGGAGGTAGTCATGTTGACTTTCTTAATGAGATCAGCTATGTACTTCTTTTGAGAGATGTGAATGTCAAATTGAGATGTATGAACCTCAATGCCAAGAAAGTAATGAAGGGTGCCGAGGTCTTTGAGAGCAAATCGAGATTGAATGGTTGAAATGATCTCCTTAATGAATTTGGAATGACTACCCGTGACAATTATATCATTAACATAAACCAAGAGAATAATAGTTCATCCATGAGAGTGTAAAATGAAGAGTGAGGGGTTTTAATTTGGTACCTCCATCAGTACGCAAAATTTTTATGTTGGCATTTAAAAGATTCTCAATTTGCCCTTTGAAAAGAGAAAAGACCTTAGGTATTTCATCTTTAGAATGCAAGAAGTAAATCCACAAAAATCGTATGTAATCATCCACAAAAAGCACATAATATCTAAAGCTATTGCTAGAGAATAAAGGAGAAGGGCCCCAAACATCCGAGTGAATGAGTTCAAGAGGCGAAAGAACAAGAAGTACTAGAAATAAAAGGGAGTCTATGACATTTAGCAACCACACAATCATGACACATGCTCAATTTATTGGAGGAACAAGGTAACTATGAGATTGTAAAACATGTAAAGTAGTGGTTGACGAGGGATGACCAAGGCGAGCATGCCAATGGTCGGCCGAAGTAGTAGCACCAAAGAAAGCATGCAGTTGTGGGAAAGGTCGGGTAGAAGGGAGAGAATGAGTAGAGCCCACTAAGAACCTTGGCTTGAAGAAAAGGTGTTGAAGTGAGGCGGTCCTTAATAAGACAATTATGAGAAGAGAATTCAATTAGAAGAGAGTTATCAAGAAGCAATTGTGAGAGACTAAGTAAATTTTTGGTGAAAGAAGAGACATGTAAAATATTCTTGAGATGAATGGTGGTGTTTGCAATTGAAAAGGAAGAAGAGCCAATGTGAAGGATGTTCATACCGGTACCATTACCAATGTGAAGTTGATTGAATCATTCATACAACACAAAGTTTGAGAGGTTGTTTAAGTCACTTGTGACATGGTGAGAAGCACCCGAGTCGAGAATCCAATCGGATGAGGAGGTAGAAGGTGAAATCAGTTCAGCAATGTAGGCTTGAGGTGGTGAAAAATTGGAGTCTCGAGAGTTATCAAACCTACACCAGCAAATTCGAGCAGTGTGACCCTTCTTGTAGCAGATTTGGCAGAACTCAGGTGGAGAATAGAGAGGCACAGTTGGGGCTCTGTTGGAGGAGGTAGAATTATTTGGGCCAAGAGGAGTGGGAAGAAGTGGTGGCCTGTAAGTAGGGCGCGACCCATTAGGTCTTAGGCCTCGAGGTCTATGATAGGGAGGCCGCTGGGTGAAATTACAGTGGGTCGAGTCGGATTGGTTATTGGGTTTCGGGTTGTAGGTCTTAGGCTTTTGATGCATAGTGTAGAGAGCCAGTAGGTCGTCGGCAAATGTGACAGAGGAGGTGGTAGAGTGTTGGGTTTGAAGAAGATTTTTGTGACTGAGGAGATGAGCTTGAATCTATGCTAGAGAAAGAGAATCATTGCGAGAAGAGGTAGTGGTTGCGACTACAAAGGAGTTGAATTCAGATCTGAGGCCATCAAGAATATGCATAGAAGATCGTCGTCAGAAACTGGGGATCCAATGAAGGCAAGTTCATCGGTAATAGAGCGCAAGGTCATGAGGTAGTCGGCGCAGCTCATTCCCTTTTTGGTGGTGTTGAGCAATTTTCGGCGAAGTTCAGCTTGACGAGCTCGTGACGTGGCAAAAAAAGGTGTTGTGAAGATTCGTCCAAAGCTAAAAGGAGGAGGTGCACAAAACAACCTGACCAAGCATTGATTTTGACAAAGACAAGCGCAACCAGCCGAGGAGAATTTGATCTTGCTGAACATTGTGATCGGATTGGGGGTCGTTACATAGCTATACAAGCAATAGCCATGAAGAACAGGTACTATTTGAGACTGCCAAGCTAAAAAGTTGGTTCGATTAAGCTTAGTAGAGATGGGGATATTGAGAAAGATTAGAGGACAAGGACGATTAGGTGGAGAAGGAGGAGGTGGCTGAGAGGTAATTCCAGGCCCCGTCATGGAGGCTCTGATACCATGAAACATGAGCTAAGGAAACTTAGAGAAGAAGAAGATAGATTTGATTTTTATTCATTCATTTGTAAAATTGATGCTTACAGAGTTGTAATTCCGTTGCTTATATAGCTAACTATGCTACTGTAAACTACTAATTACATTTATCTCTTTACAATTCACATAATTCCAATCTATTGATGAGGTGTCCAAACAATTCGAATCTTCTCTGTTAATTCTCATAATAGTTTGTTGTGTAGACAATTACTGTTGTCTATTTAATGTAACAATGGACATCTCCATTTATAGTCTATCACCCACCCAACTCCGGAGCACATATTTCCTCTCTATGTGATCCTTGGTGTTGTGGATAAGAAGGCAAAGGCAAAGGCAGTTGCCTCCAGCTTCTAGGGTTTGGCAAGGAACGAAGGAAAGAGAGATCGGGGGGGGGAGAGAGAGAGAGAGAGAGAGTCATGGGCTCAAGAGAGCACACGGATAAGATGGAGATAGTCAAGGTTTTCTTTCAACACATGCAAGCGGTACTAGGGACAGCAGAGGAGGCGATGGACTTTGACCCAACAAAACTCTACTCTCAGCTTGATTGCCTCCATGACTTACAGGCCCCCTTCACTGAGTATGAGATGGAGTGCGCGGTACGACAACTGGCAAATAACAAGGCTTCCGGCCCTGATGGTTTACCAAGCGAATTCCTCAAATCCTTTTGGCCCTTGGTCAAGGCTGAAATCTTCTAGATGTTTCTTGATTTTTTTCATAACTGGCTAAACATGGAATGCATGAATAAAGCAAATATCTGTTTGTGTCGAAAAAAGAGAATACTGAAGAAGTGGGAGACTTTCGCCCTATCAGTATTATCAATTTGGTGCCCAAGCTCATCTCCAAAGTACTTTCAAATAGGCTTCGGCCAAAACTCGATGTGCTCATCTCTCAGCAGCAGACTGCTTTTGTGAAGAACAAACATATAACCGAAACCTTCATCTCAACACGAGAACTATTGTAAGAAATCAAAAATTCCAAGGCAGCAGCAGTGTTTCTCAAGTTGGACTTCACAAAGGCCTTTGATTCTATTCACTGGCCTTTCTGTTGAAGGTTTTGAGGACTATGGGGTTCCCGGCTAGGTGGATTAAATGGATTTTGACAATTCTCGACACCTCGGCATCTAGAGTTACGGTGAATGGGGAGTTGTCGAATTACTTCTTGCACCGTATAGGACTCCGCCAAGGAGATCCCCTCTCTCCTATGTTGTTTATCATGGCTGTTGATGTGCTGCAACGTATGGTGCAAGAGATCAACACAAGGCTGCCGATTTCTATTTCTCCCATAATCACAGAATAGGTATTGGCCTTACATACAGCATTAATTACAACGGTGACAGATGACATGCAAGCGGTAGTTGTCCTGAAAGTAGTTCTCCGAATATTTACAAAGATCTCGGATCTTCGCATTAATTTTGGAAAAAGCTGCTTTGTGGACTTCGGTTTAACTCCAAATCAATTATTAAAGGTGTGAGTTGTGTTGGGATGTCCAAGGACAAACCTTCCTGTAACCTATCTGGGGATGCCGCTCACAGTCAAACGGCCTCGCTGCGACCTGTTTATCCCTATCATAGACAAGATTGAACGACGATTTGAGGGATGGAAGAGGAAATTAATTTCTCAGGGGGGGGGGGGGAGACTACAATTGGTTAAGTCGGTTCTTTCTTCAATTCCGGTCTATTACATGTGCTGCTTCCTACTCTCGAAATGGATAATAGACCGGATAGATCGTATCAGGCGCAAATTCCTATGGGGCAAGAATGACACCCAAAAGGCGGGCATTTCGTTACTAAACTGGACAGAGGTATGTTGGCCGAAAAAATTAGGAGGAATGGGGATTATTGACCTTCAGACTCAGAACAAGGCACTCCTACTAAGGTGGTGGTGGCAGCTGTATGTACATCCTGAGGCGCTATGGACAGTTACAGCAAAGAAAATATATGGGGTGGGGAGATACATGAATGGCCCGAGTTACTGGGCAGCAAGGGGCTCTTTATTTTGGAATCAACTTCAAAAACTGAAGCATTTGTTTAACTGGTCTACTACCTGGATTATAGGCACGGGTGAGAGAATCTCCTTCTAGCATGACTCATGGTCGGGTATGCCCCTCTCTCACAGACTGTCCGAAAGACTACCTTGTCCCCGTGCTTCTCTTTGGGATGTTGTGCCTGTAATCACCCTTATCGCCCCTGAATTTACAGCTGAGGTGGCAGATGTCCAGTTTACTCATGACAGGGATGCTATTCATTGGAGATGGGAGCAAAATGGGTGCTACACGGCTAACTCCCTCTATAACATTTATGAAGGGTGGAGGCCTGATACGTGATAGATATAAGGGGGTATGGAACACATAGGTGCCACCTATGGTCAAAAATTTTGGCTTTTTAGTGCTCAAGAACAGAATACTGACACATGAGGTTATGCAACATCGACACATGAGATGCTCCCTTTCGTGTGTCTTATGTGAGAACTACCCTGTGGAGTCCGCTTTCCACATTTTCTTTCTATGTCGCTATGTGGTCCAGGTGTGGTTTATTTTAAGCAGGAAGGTAGGTCTCAATCTCATCAGAATAGGTTGCAACCTGCTGGAAACATGGGATGCATCAGTCCAGGCGCTAAAGGGCAGAAGCAGTTCGTGGGGGAAGAAGGCACTGCCTCTGTTTTTATGTGTGTGCTGGGAAACATGGAAGCAGCGTAACGCGAAATTTTTTACTAGTAGACGGATGGCGCCACATTGCTTAGCTGAAAAGATTTGGCATGATGCAATACAATGGCGGGCTCACTGTTGAGGGAAATTCCACTTTTTCTTTTTCCTGTTTAGATGTGTTGTTGTTGAGGTTTTTCTCTTGTTTTAGTCCTTATTGATGATGATGTTTTTTAGAGTTATAAGATGTAAGGGGGTGGCTCTTCTTTAAGAGCAAACATGCTGTATTACTTTATGTTGTGATTCCTTAATATAAATACAACTTGGCAGCCGCTGCCAAGCTTTTCAAAAAGAGAGAATCTTGGGCTCGGGACTAGTAGTAGAGTAGGGAGGATTTAGTGGCGATGACCCTTGAGCATCTGACTAAGAGGTCAAGTGAGGAGATGGGCTCAGGATCGGGCTTGGACTTGGACTAGGAGGCGTTGAAGAAAGAAAGAGTGCATTCCATCTTGTCCAATTGTTATTCGATCATGGATTTTGTTCGTCGTTGTCGTTCTAGTGATCTCAACAACATCGAAATCGAACATCCCTTGAAAGAATGGAAGCGACACGTGCAAGAAGTGCACGAGAGATGCATAACCCAAGAAAAGCATTACTATCGCTCTTCTAAAGGCCTTACTGATCAAGCAAAGGAGATTCAATCTTCAGAAGACGAAAGTATAGATCCTGGCGATGAGTTCAGCAACAAGGGATGGATCCTGCGCACAAATCCGGGTCCTTATAACGACTACGAGCGCCTATATGTTGGGGACATTCGTTTTTGCTATGGCGAGCTAACAGGTGAATATAGCAATTTTTATTTTTCCCTTGACGTCGATCTTGCTTTGTAGAAATTTTACAAGGCGTTACAATCCTCAATTAAGTGGGATTTAAGTCGGTCAGATGCACAGAGAATAGTCGATGATGCTAAAACGGAATACCAAGACATTGAACGTTTTTTTATGCTGGCCGTTCAGGAAACAATTTCTTGGAAGATTTGTGAACAGGACAAGAAAGAGCGTGTACCATTATTTACTAAGCTCATCAAGGAAGTTGTGAGAAAAAAGAGGGGGGTTTCAAGGAAGTGCTGATTGAAATTAAAGAGAATGATGCAGCCTCCTTCCCCTTTTACTCTAAAATAATCGAACACAATCTCAGGAGAAAAGAAAACGTGGAATCTATGGGACTTAAAATTGTTCTTGATGATGTTGATACATACATCAATGCTGCTACCAAGGGTGAACATTTGGAGGAGGAGCTTATACGCAGATGCTGTAGTCTGAAGGGACCATCGGTGTATACGTATGCTGAGTACCTAAAAAAGAAGATGCAAATCGCTGTGAAGTTGGGTATCATAACAAATAGAGTAGGCAACAACAACAGCTGTCCGGAGATTTCAGAATCATGATGAGACTTGCTTCTAGAATATCTCTTCGTTTTACTAAAACAGTTCTTTATTTTTATTTTTTTTTGTAAGGGATAGATTTAATTTTCTTGTATGTCTTTGTTTAAGAAGCCATTGTCTTTGTGATCTAGTACTGGTTAGCAACTTTGACAGGTCTGTGTGACAGCTGCTGCTTTTCTTTTGGGGGTGGCTGGGTTAGGAAAGTAGGAGCTTAACAGTTTCTGTGGTTGGTACTGATTCAATGACCTGTTGGATGAATATGCAGTACAGGTGTTTCTTTACTTTAGCTCATTATTTGGAACTGTATTCATTATCGATCTTGTTTGAATGACTCAACTAGAAATCGATAGTACTGATATACTCCTATTCTCAAAGAAGGCAAAGGCAGAGCTGATACACAACAGCTGGACCCACTGTACCATCTCTCATGCCTCATATCGGTTCACCCGTCCTAAGTGATGACTTGATTTCTTTTCCTCATGTCATATATTTTGATATCAATCTTGCTATTAAAATTAAGATATTTCACTCTTGTTGTATACTTGTATTTCAGTTTAATTGGTCATTTGTCTCATCAGATTGTCGTCGTAATTACTGTTCATATTTTCAAGTAATATATGACTTACTCTCTGCCCCTTCTTAGGTTCAGTTTGATGTATAGAACATCAATGATACCTATGTTTCTTTCAAACAAAGCATAGATGACACTACTGTTTTGCTAATGATTCGTAAATTCTAAAATTTCACAAATGTATCTGCAAAACCATCAGAGAGTATATGGAAGGAAAAGAAAATACATAAACTTGATCTTAGTTGTCATTCTCCAGTTTAATTAACCAAAATATTCTACAAAGAGAGTTGAAACATGACAGATGAATATGACCTTTCAATTTCAAGTATGTTTCCTAACTTCCTTAATGACATGTATAAATAATATACATCCATTAGTTAGTTAATGATAACCTCTATTGTGCCATACCAGCTGTTATTGATGCCGGGTCCAAATTCCTTTTGTTCTCTAAAACGGACATTAATCCCTTGTCAATCTCAGCAAAAACTTCTTCCTTTGATGCATTTCCATTTACCTAAAATTATCAATGCTCATGGGTCAATTGTAAAAACTCTAAATCATGAAGATTGGTTTTAGACATTCCTCCAGTCATTTCAGAATGGTGTTAGTTAATTGAATTGCTTATTGAAAGATAAATTCAAGCTTATAGCAAATTGTAAGATTGAAAATGATTTGAGATACTTGCAGTATCCGTTTGCATTGTTTAAGTAAATAATATATTCTAAATTTCATTTCACTACAAAAAACATTTCGATTTTGCTAAATGTTAGGGGGGTTGGGGGAGAGAGAGAGAGTACCTGGCAGCCGCTGCCAAGGTTTTCAAAAGAGAGAGAGAGTACCTTGTACAAAACAGATTCATAAATAGAAATCACAGATTCAACATTTTGATAGTGAGTCTTTAGCCTCAATTTCACCTATGAGAGAGAAGATAAAAAGTGAACATAACTGCAATCCAAAATTAAACTCTAAATTTTGATAACCAAAAAATTGGTACCTTCTCTTCAGTGTCATCAAAGCGCTGAGTAAGGCGAGATGCGATTTCATCATTTTCAGGGGGTGAATATTTCAAATGGTATATCTTTCCTGTAACAGGATCCAGCCTTCTTCCTACCACTCTCTCTACCAGTGATTCATCTGATACCTAAGCATCATAAAAAAATAAAATTAATGAAAATAATATTAAAACATAGACGACATACATCATGGTAACCAAAAAGTATTCTCGTTGAAATTAGAGGACAACAGATGGCCCCATTTTAATTGAATTGTCAGTGAAAACAGGGAACAAACATCATTTAGTAACTGCTAACTAAATGTCGAGCACTACCATATTTTTCAAAAAAATGACCAAAATAGCCTCATTTTGTGTGTGCATGCGAGCACCTGTTTTTGGTGACCACATGCACTTATACACGGATATTTTTTTTTCAGATAGTACGAAATAAGAACAAAGTATAGATGGATGCATGCGAGAAGAGTGGAAATTAGTGTAAAGTGCCAAACCTCTAAGAGAATGAAAATATCAGGTCGAATTTCAAGGTTTTCAAGAGCCATAGCTTGCGAGAAGCTTCGTGGGTACCCGTCTAATAGCCACCCATGTTGTTCTACATCAGGTTGCATTAACCGTTGCTTCACCATCTTCAATTTTGTTTAAATAAAAAATAAAAAATAAGTGTAATAAAATTAGAGAAAAAGGAGTAATGTTGAGAACTGAATGAAGAAAAAGTAATTATAACAAAAATAAGAAGAGTACCATGACAACAATTTCATCAGGTACTAGCATTCCTTTCTCCATGAATTCTTTGGCCTTTTTTCCATTTTCAGATCCTGTTGCAATCTCTGCTCTTAGTAAATCCCCAGCCGATATATGCACCAACCCAAACTGCATAATAAATATAATATCCAAACATGCACTCATAGCATATGCTTATTATAAACCAAATCTCCATATAATACATCAATTTCCTTCCTTACATTTCAAAACAAAGGATCTAATAAGATTTTACCAGGCATTCTAATTTTGTTTATTTAATTTTTATAACTAATACTTAATTGTGCTTCAGCAGACTAAGTGACTAATCAGCAAAAATTAATATAACCACATACTTTATTTTTTATAAGCTCGCATTGGGTCCCTTTTCCAGATGCTGGTGCCCCAGATATCATAACTTTCAAAGGTTCTTCTTTCTTTGACGCTGCTACAATCTAAAATTAGGAAATCAACAACAATTAACCAGAGAAAATACCAACTTTAAGGGTACAAATTGACGTGCCATACTCACATTCTATTAAATTCTCAACACATTCTGGAATTTCTTATTAAAATTAAAATTTTCTTATTTAGAAAAATATGGCTGCTCAGATTTAGGTAAACAGTTTACCAGTATGACTAGTATGAGATTTCTGAGAATCAGAACTCCACAAAAAAAAAAAACAATCAATTAATCAAACCTTCGTTGCCCGAGTGATACACGGCGACTTCAATCGTGAACTCAGCGACACGCGCTCCTGGTGTTTGTGTTTATTGCTACGAGAGTTAGACAAGCACATACAACTGGTACGGCGCCTGTTATCGCTTGTAGAGATAGAAGGGATCAATGGCTTCTCTGTCGCTGAGAGAGACGAGACAGAGAAATAGCTCAGAGAAGCAGCCATGGCTTTGAGCCTCCCCTCTCTCTCCTCTCTCTCTCTCTCTCTTCACACACACAACTGTACTATGGCAGAGAAAAAATATTTTATTTATTTGTGACCGAAAATCGGTGGATTTCTTTGTGATTCGACATCCTCTTAGGTAACAGAACATTACTGTTTCAATTTGGACCGTCCGATCAGAATCCGGGTCAATCTGGCCCGAGGTTAAATGCACGGTGATCCTTTAATATTCGTGTGGATTCTGATCGGACGGTCATGATATAAACAGAAATATTCTGTTACCTTAGGTGAAATGAATTCGATAATCGTTGGATTTCTTTGTACTGTAGGCGCATGAAAAATACAAGCGTACTAGAAAAGAAATTTTCCCTAGTTCGGGTATACAGTGCGTAAATGTGTGGCGAGTGATTCTGCAGCAAATGTGGAGACCTCTGTCAGCGACTTACTAAGCACAGATTAATATGAATAGTTCGACATAGAGAATCAAAATCTTTATTTTTTTTTTTTAGGAAAAATTCGAGTTAGTTGGCTAGTTGCTATGGTCGTTTTAGACCAGAGTAGCGGTCGGAAATAAATCTGCTGTGATTCCGAAGAATCACAGGGACCCTGAAATTTCCAATCCATCTATTCATTTCTCTTCAAGCACGAATCTCAAAAACAGATAGTTTATATACACGAATCTCAAAATATATTAATGGGTGGATTGGGAATTGCAGGGTCCTGTGATTCTTCAGAATCACAGCAGATTTATTTCCGTAGCGGTCCGAGTACAGCGGAGAAAACAAGACATTAAAATATTAGGAGAAACTTAATTAATCGAAAGGGTTTATACTTGCATTCATACTTTCAAATTTGACAGAAGAGTATCATCACATAGATTGATAGATGCATTGATTGAATGTAATACACTTAATGAAAATAAAAATTAAGAGAAAACGGGCCAAGTTCAATAGGAGCCGTGGACACCTAAACCTAGGCCCATACCGGCCCAATATGTTGCACCTTTCGATTATCCGTGATGAAATCAAAGCCTATAATATTTTTGGGCCATTTCTTGGACCAACTTGACAACTGATATTTTACAATTTTAATCTCATCATGTCTCATATCTTTGTTTTGAAAATTAAAACTGTCGATCTGAACCGCTCAATATGTTTTCCATACTAAATGATGCTTGGGGATGAAATTTTTGTATTTTTGTATTTTTTGTACTATTTTTTAATATAGGTACAAAATCACTGTTTTTTTAACAATTTCAAAACGAAGATATAAAAATATGAGGCATGAGGTGTTGGAACCCTGAAGAGATAATGTAAAGTTGTAAATTTTTAATGACAGATGGCTTAAGAACGGGATTATATTCAAAATTTATGTAACTTTTTTAAATAGAGTTTCTAAATAGTAGTCCAAAAAAGTATTCTAAATCAATTTACTAATTAGTTATTCTAGAGAAGAAAAAAATCCACATCAAGAGGATTGGTGGGGAGAATAGTAATTTTTAATTTGCCAGCGAAGCTAGTTCAAAAACATGGAATGGTACACATACTTCATAAAGAAAAGGCATATTGTGTTGTGTAAGAAAAGGGATGGAATGGGACACTGTCAAATGACACATGATCTAAACCAAGTCAAGTCAACTAAGTTTGATTTTTCTGACTGAATCAATTGAGCTTAAAAACAATTGATTGCAGTTAAGACACAGATCTGAACTCTTAATTACAAACAGAATTAATTATAGATAGTGGATCTGCAGAACTTCCTAGAAAATAGGTAATTAGCTGGTTTCTTGATTTCTTAAAGAAATAGTCCAACTTAGCAATTATTAAAAATTAATAGTGAAAAAAAAAAACACCTCTTGCTCTGGTTGTGGAAAGCATATAATTAATTGTTATTGGAAATTTACCTAACTTGATTGTTAGGAAGTTCAGCATATAGATATTTTCTACTAATCTTTGACACCTGTCAATTATTAATAAAAAGAAAAGTTATACAATCTACCCCTCGGTATATCTACAAATTACAATTACCAGAATCAATTACCAGTATCTTATTACATCATAGAGTGTGTCCCATTTGTTGTACGGATGGAATTGTAAATTGTGGATGTTAAAATTAAATATTATTTCCAAGTTCTAAAACTAGTTAGGTTATATATTGAAATTGAAATGGTATAGATAATCTCAGCACGTATAATGATATCATTAGCAACAATCAATTATAAACTGATGAATAAATTTAAGCCAACCAAAACCAGTACGCCAACAGAAAATTAGCCCCAAAACTTCTTTATATTATTCATAGTTAGTTGCTTGCATGCATATCACGTCAAGTCCTTCCTTTGAAAAAAAATAATAATAAAAAATCAAATTACAATTCCCTCACATCTGTACTCCTATCAATGTTAGTCTAATCCTATACTGGTAAAATATATTGCCTACATTTCTATATACAAAATTATTTATAAAAAAAACTCATAACTAACCCCAAAAAATAAGCGATATTGACAGTTTCTCAACCCCACCAACCCCAAATCAAATTCATCAATCAATTTACAATGTGATCATGGCCAGAATGGATCAAGTTGGACCCACATGTCACACCAATTTGCTACGCTGGCGCGGACGTGTCTCAATCTCAACAGCTCATTCCAACTCATGATGTGTGCTCATGGAACTCATGGTGCTCATGGTGCTCCCCCTATCCTCCACCTCCAGCACCACCTCCACCATCTCATCCTCGCCATCGACACAAAGGCCCACGGCCCACTCCAACTCCATCACAACGTCTTTCATCGTGGGCCGTGACTTCCCTCGGGCCCGCACACATTGTGCCGCTAGTTTCGCCACGATATTAATTGCCTCCTCCTCTCTGCCATCCTTCATTGTAACCCGTTTGTCGAAGAGTCTTGCCGTATCACCCGAATTCAATATCGGCTTCACATATTCTGCCACGTGGCACGGCTCCTCGTCTTCCCCCGGCTTAAAAACTGCTTTCATACCTGTTATCATCTCTAGCAGTACAACTCCAAAGCTGTACACATCGCTCTTCTCGGTTAATTCTTGGAGCCTGTAGTACTCAGGATCCATGTAACCTACCGTTCCAGCCGATATGGCACTGCTACTTCCATTTCCGGCATTACTTCTAATTATAGATAATCCGAAATCTGATACCTTTGCCGTCCATGTTTCATCAAGTAAAATATTTGACGATTTGATATCACGGTGGATTATTCCGGGCACCGCATATGAATGCAAGTATTCTATCCCCCGTGCTGCATCTAATGCTATCCTGAGCCGATTTGTCCATGAAGTGAAAAGCGGCGAAGAATCAGAAGGAGGAAGCCTATGCAACTGGTCGTAAAGATTGCCGTGTGGCATGTGCTCCATCACTAGTATACGCTCGCTACGCTCATCACAAAATCCTAAGAGACTGACAAGGTTTATATGGTTAAGACGTGAAAGGTGTCCTAGTTCTGAGAGGAATGCACTCTCGGCATGGCGTCGACGCCTCTGATGCGCTCTTTTAAAAGCAGCCTGGCGCCCATCTGGCAAAACACCCCAATAAACCGTTCCAAACCCACCCGATCCAATCTTGTTTGAATCTGCAAACCCGTCAGTGGCATCATGTAAAACCCGAAATGTGAATACCATTGGTTGCAATGGACCCGGTATCGGCTGGTTTGGCGGCTCCACCGTTTGATCGGGATCGATCCTTCTCTTTTCTTTCTTTTTTGCTCTCTTGTACAGCATAAACCCTACTATTACAGCACAAGATGCCAAGGCCGCACCACCGGTAATACCAGCGATCATTACAACATTCTTGATTTTGCTTTTATTTTCAATTGGAGGTGAACTTGTAGGAGATGCACTTGGGGGAGGACCGGGAGGTGGAATTACAATTATTTTACTATTCATGAGAATAGTTTTACATGGTTGGCAAATCACATAACCTTTAACACTACAATAATTAGCTGAACCAGGAATCTTATTGCATGGGCAAGTCGTTTCCGGTGCGCATGTGCCCGGTAAAATTTGATCATACACTGTACTGTTTCCAAAATTCTTGCTACCCCAACAATAAACCGAGAAGTCCCCCATTATCACACCGCAAACTGAATCACCCTTTGCTTCAATTGAAACAAATTGCTTCTCTGCTACTATCGGTGGAGGCGCCGCTCCTCTTCCCCAGCATTTCACTGTTCCATTGGAAGTCAAGATGCAAGTAATGTTGGTACCAAGAGACAAAGTCACCAGATCATCCGGAACCGGGTCCACTTTGGGTGCACCCGATCCCCAACAAACTAACATATGATCAGTGCTTACCGCACACGCATGGTGAGACCCGGCAGCCAAAATTATAAAACTGCCTGCTGGTTCTCTGCCTACTACATCAGTCTTGTTGCCAAAGCACCTTATGTTTCCTCCGCAACTCGTAATACCGCAAACAAAGTCACCACCAACCGCAATTGCTTTAAAACTGATGCCGTCAGGGATATGTAGTTCCGGCCACCGCCAACATTCGATTGACCCACCCGACTCATTTTTCAGGCCGCAGACATGAGAGTCTCCTGATGATATCGCAAGCAAAGGTGGGCCCCAGTAAACCCTTTTTTTATTCCACGGGTCATTCTGATCACCTTCGAAAGACCACCAAAGCATGGAGGTCTTTGCATTTGGTGGTGATTGGATCCCGCATAAGAAATCATCGGCAGTTGCTAAGGCCGAGTACTGAACAACAGAATTGCTGCCATAGCCACTACTCTCAGAAGAATAGTTTATTGTCTCTCCACTTGGTAAGGATATGCAAGTTAGGTCATAGGCTGTCGATGAAATAAAAGAACTTGACACGAGAGCACAAACTATGGTTTCTTTGTGGAGTCTGGAGATGGCAAGAGTGGAGAAAGGGGAAGAGCGAGAAACTGGAATTGAGAGAGAGGTCAGCAACAGCAAGATCAGAGAGAAATAAAGAGGCATTGAGGTTTTTGTTGGATTTGTGTACAAAGGCTGTGTTTCATGGTAATGCGCTGGAGAGAGAGAGAGAAGGAGAAAGAGAGAGAGAAAGAAACAAGGAGAGCGGAGGGGAAGGTGTGTATACGTATGGGAAAGGTTGAAGCTTTCTAATTTGGTGGGGTTGTTTGTGAGATTTCAATTTTTTTTTTAAGGTTATGTGCTTCTTATTTGATTGTAAAAGTAGGTTCAAAATTTGGTGTGGCTCATAATTAATATATTTGTGAGAAACAAAGGATTCTTTATAGCCATACTCCAATGTTGACAATGAAACAATTTTCTTTATGTGGCAGTGAAACAAAGGCTAGCTATAGCCTATAATCCTTGTTTTAACAATCTTTTTTTATCATTAGTCAATCAGAAGAGAAGATGTTCTCATGGGTATCACATCAAATTCAGTTAGATGTCAGATATGAACTGTTTGATCCACATCGAGATTGTATGTCGAGTTAGCAGCTTACAATTTTAATTGTGTGCATAAATCACAACACTGATCGCACAATCCAGATCAAACATTGAACTGAATTTGGTCCAATGCCCATCAAAATTTCCGTAACGTCGGCTTCCCAGCCAATGATCTATAGATTTTGTTTGTTTATATTAAGAGAGGATATGATCTTAAATAATTTTAAGAACAAGTACTCAGATATTCATGCCACAGAAAAGCAAAAATCAAAAGGAGAAATGAGACTAAAATATTACTATATAGAAAACACGGCTTAATTAGATGGGGTAATAGGGGTTACCGAGTCCAATGACTCGGTCCCTTTGAATTTGTTCCATTTTTTCTGGAATTTTTTTTTTTTGCCACCCTTTAGAATTAAATTATCTCCGCTGTTCATACAACGTTAAGAATAGCTCGCCAGGAATAGCAGCTGTTCCTGGGTTAGCGCTATTCCCGTGTCATCCAAACGCACCCACAATGACATAAATCATTTTCTTTCTCTGAAACTTTACGTGACGGCTTCTATCTTAACCAAATAAAATAACATATAATGACAATAATAATAGTAATAATAATAATAATAATAATAATAATAATAATAATAATAATAATAATGAAATAATAGTGGTAAAAGAGTTCAATGCAATAAGCGCACGTGCGTCACTATTCACAAGAGTAGTTCAATGCAATAAGAAAAATAAAATATATAATAACAATAATAATTACAAATATAATTTTATTTTGTCATAATTAAATGAATAATATTTTTGTAATAAATGTGTTCATGATTCATCTTGTGCAGTGAATTTTGACCTAATAAATATAAATTTATTTTGAAATAATTAAAAAAAATATATATTTTTGTAATAAATGGTGTTCATGAATTCTCGTGCATGGACTTTTTACCTAATAATTTATAAAGAAAATGTCAAAATGTATGCTGTTTTTTTGGATTGGCTTTTTTTTAAATGAAAGATAACTATGTATATGCTTAAACTTCTATGCATAAAACTAATACTGTGGTTAGTGGTTTGCTCTCGGGTACCTCGGGCCGGGCAGGGCAAAACCCGAGACGGGTAGCGGGCACAACGGATACGGGTACAACGGGTACCCGGGTACAACGGGCACGGGTAGACGGGTTTTTTTTTTTGAAAAAGTCTGCCCTGCCCGTTTCAAACTCGTGATCGTCTCGGGTTCCCGGGTAGCCGGGTCCACGTGGTTTTTTTTTTTTTTTTACAGTGTGAGACCCACCCGGTTTGATTGATTTGAACCAATTACTATTTGGGGGAGGGAAATTTTTTTGAAAAAAATGGGTTTTCGGGTAGCGGGTACACCCGGGACGGGTTCGGGTACACGGGTATTCGGGTTCGGGTACGGCGAGTACGGGTATGCCCGGGTATTGTCCACAAATAGGTGACCTGCCCGTTTGAAACCCGTACCCGTGTACCCGTTTACCCGGGTATACCCGCGCTCGTGTACGAGTACCCCGGGCACCGGGCATGGGCGGACCGGGTTCGGGCAGCGCCCCCCCCACGGGTTATGTCAAACCACTAACTGTGGTCCTGTCTGTAATCCAACATGTATGGAATTTTTATCTTTGGTGGGAAAAAGCGGTGCCGCTTAAGTGTCAAAGGCGATTCGAGCCCCCTACCCCATACACTCCTCTTTTCTATTCATTTTCTCCATCTGAGCTAGTGCTTCTATCTGGTGGATCTAATCACCACTTTTGGTGTTTCCGCCTGATGGATCTAGCCACCACTCATTGTTCTGTCGTTGTTTGAGCCGGTGCTTTCATCTAGCGGATCTGGCCACCGTTTCTTGGTGCTTCCGCTTCGTGAATTTGGTCATCGCTCTTCGCATAGGGTTCTTATTCCCCAAGATAAGCGGTTCGTTTTTTCTTCTCTTCTCCTGAGCTCTTATTCCCCTCTTTGGCAATGAAAGAATGGGTGGAACGAGTTATACATATAGTCACTTACTTTATATGTTGTTTGTGCTGGAGTTTGTTTATGTGCTCTCTTTCTTCTCCTCCTCTTCTCCCTCCTTTTTCTGCTTCCCACACTAATGGCTCTTCATTGGGACCTCTGAGTGGTGATTGTCCCGGTCTGGTTGATTCAATTTCTGGTCCGGTTTGATTCAGTGTCTCGATTGGGACTTCTGAGTGGTGACTGTCCTAGCCCGGTTTAATTCAATTTCTAGTCCGTTTTTAGTTTGTTTACAGCTAAGTTCTTTCTAAGACATTTCTTGTCTAATTTTATGTAACAACTAGTTTGTAACTCTATAAGTTAATAAAATCGCCGGTTTTATTGCCAAAAGAAAACATGGAACTTTCTAGAATGGAATAAACAATTCAAGGGAAAATAGAAAGCAAACAATTTTCATGAACATTACTTTTTTCTAAAACCTGATATGAAAAGAACATTCTTTAAAAAAATATATATACCTATGATATGCTCTAGATATATGACTGTCGAATGGCGGCCTAGATGCTTAAAATGTGAAATAAACCAATGGAAGTAGAAAATAAAGGAGGTTGGAGAAAAAAACTTAAAAAGGTTGTGAAATAACCTAGTTTATTTGACTATGGATTTCTTGGAAAGTAACCTCTAAAATTGCAACAATTCACATAAAAACCCCAAAAGTCAAATAGAATGCTCAAGATTAAGACTGCTCAAGAACCTTTTTCAAGAATAACCATAGCTAGTTGGTAATGAAAAATTCTCCTTTGGTGTGCTTATTTGTCTCCATATATATTCTCCCTGCCTATTGCTAATCATTTTTTTTGTGGCTTAGATTTTTAATTCATCAAGTGTGCAAATAATTTGGCTTAATTTTAATACCAAAAATGCGCAAATTTGAGAAATTGACCATTTTTGTTCAATTAAATAAAAAGAATTTGTGCCATCCTTCATTTTAAAAAATTAAATAAAAAGAAGTGACCTTGATAATTGTTAGAAAGAAAATACTTTGGGAAATTCACCATCTTTGACCCTTCCCTTCAAATATTTCTTCTTTACTTTTCTGACCAAATATAATTAACAACAAAAAAATTAAACGTAATTGCCACACTTATTATTTTACTGATACCTAATTTTTTCTCATATACATGTATTTATGAATTTAGTATTTTGTGATGTACAATCTGTTCTATTATTTTATTTTCTCTTTCTTCTCTTTTTTTTTTTGTTTTGTTTCTGACGTATTAGGTTTGAAAACCGTATGAATATATCTTTTCTTTCTTTTAAAAGGAAAAAAAATAATAATAAAAGCTAGAGAAAGGTGTGAATACATGCCATTTGAACCGGCTTAAGGAAAAGTAGAAAGGTTAGTTGTAATAACTGCTAATGAGTTGTATCCAACCTTGACAGCATAAAGTGGCAAGCCTCAATTCATTCCTTTATTCCCATTTTTTCATTTTTTCATTTTTTAACCGAAAGTCCCAAATCAAGTATAGCTATTGATGATAACATTAACATCTATGCAAAATGCAAAATATACCAACGCTATTTTGTGAAAAGAGGTTGCTATAAATGCATAAAGTACTTCACTAGCTAGATGAAGCTCAATGTTTTACATTTCAGGTCAATTAGGCAAATTAAATTCCCTCTAGTTCAAGGGACAAGGACACACAAAGTTAAGTCTCGTTCATTTAAATTGATATTTCAATAATTGCTTTAAATGTATAATGTTAACAATTCTATGAGAAGGTAATAATGTCAACTTTTTCATTGCCAATATATAGTGTAATAATTGCTTCTAAATATTAAATTCAAGTGGTAGTCCCAAACCATCACATGTGCTTTTGTGTTATTTCAATACCAATTTCATAATGTTTACATTCAAACAAAGTTTACAATAATTGAATGTGTAGGTTACTGGAGTTTCTTTTTTTCTGTATAACAGAACATAAAAATGCATTATTTATTCCCTTTTGATATTTCTGCGTGCAACTAATGCTGTTTAGTTAATTTGTTTATGGTTTAAATGTCTCCATAAAGATTCTGATTCTGATATCTAAACCGAATTGGTTGGCATTATTTGGGCGACAATATTTTGATTCCATCTCAAATCCAAGATACACTATCTTATGTTCATATATTCATCATTATTATTTCCGTATAACAACTAAAGAAAATTTTATAGCATCAATTAACCAGAATTTCATATTGACAAACTTTATTGCTAGTCAACGTACAAGATCTCATATTGAATGTTTTTTCACAAATATACGACTCAGATAAAATCAAATAAATTAAAACAAAAATTGTGGGGCACACATGACCTGTCCCACAGAACATATTTTAGTTGTTTGTAAAATATTTTATTATAGCTATATAATATACGTGTATATAAATGAAACCTTTTGACCTTGAACAATGCGTGTGGCTTGAGTCATATGACCACCTAGAGATAGCGCGTCAATTTCTCAAAAATAAAGTCACATAAAGTGCCAAAATAGAGCTTATATTACATTTGCCTTTTCTGATTTCAATTTTGGTTCACACAGAAGAACTTGGTTTTGTGTAACAACCGTCATATATAGAATAGAATCTCCACAAATCCAGCATAAAGTAAATAATTTATGACCACAATCTCAACTAGTGTTTTTTTAAAAAAAAAAAATCCTTAAATGTCAATGGTTAGTTGGTTACAATTACAACCCAAGTGATACAAGTTTCTATGTTTGAAAACTAACCGATGGTTTGGTCTATTTCTTACTCCTACCTAATTACATATCACAGAATACATAATAAACGACATTATCACATTGGAGTTGATTGCCAAAATTTTCTATACTTGGTATCAAACAAACAGAATGGCCCAATTTTACAGCACACAACAGATCTCTTGTCAAAGTTTGATTGTGTTTATTTTTTGCACGAAAACGACTTCTTATTTGCCCCCAATAGAATAAGAACTCAAAACCTCCTTCCAATGGTTGAAAATAAAATATAGACTAGAAGAGCCCCTCGTGTCCATATTTTACAGAATCATACATCCTGAAACTTAAAAAAGTAAAATTCCATGAGGGCCCCTGCAAACATTAAATTATCATGTTAACCCTGTAAAACAACAAGCAACATGCACTCTATGAAAGAAATACAAATTGTAAATTACCTATTTCCTCTATGAGATGCCAAAATTATCCTGGCTGGCAACTCCGTACAGCACATCTACAAAGTTAAAAAGAATTATTAGTAATATATCACACATCTCATAGGTTTGGGATACATAAATTCAAAAAAAAAAAGAAAAGATGAGTAAAAAGAAAACCTAAGAAGATGCAAATTCACGGTTCAAGTAGTCAATAAACATGCGTCTGGCACTGACACTGTCAGTGGGAGGAGGTGGCCCACTTAGACTGTACTGTCCTGCTAGTTTTATAAACGTTCTTCTCAGGCTTCTTAACTCTGGCAATCCCACTGCTCTAGCAATATTTATGTGCAAAAGCTGATTTGTCAAGGAATTTAACATATACAGCATGTAACCTTAAGAGGAGATTTCACCGGACAGAATAAATTGGTAGTTAAATTTTTGATAGACAAATACTGCAGTTTTTGAGGGCTGTTAATGTGATTTTTTTTATCAAAAAAAGGACGTGGATGAAAATTCAAATTGCAAATGTGTCAGTACATTATCGACAGCAAGACCTCAAGTGCATGAACGAATTCTGGTCAGCTCCAAAAAATTGCACATAAGGATTCTACCTAAAGAAATTATACTAATTTTTAGGGTGAGGGTATGGTACTATGCATAGCACGGATTGGTCTGTACTATGGATCAATATCTCCGTTTTCAAAGTCCAAATAGTCGATCGGAACCATTCAACATGATCTCCATATGAAAATGTACTCGTACATCAAATTTTACATTTTTTTTACAAACTTCTTTACTATTGTTTTAGATAGGTAGAAAAATCACTTGATTTAAAAATTCTAGACCATTCAAAAGTAGTGATTTTCTACCTGTCCAAAAAAATAGTAAAAAATTCTACAAAATGTAAAAATTTAGTCTGCAAGTATAATTCCATACGGAGATCATGTTGAATGGTTCAGATCGACTATTTGAACGTTAAAAACGAAAATATTGATCCATAGTACGGACCAATCCACGCTATGCATCGTACCATAGCCTCACTCCAATCTTTATATTGTGCTAGATCACCTAAGGTTCTACAACCAACAACAGCCTTATGTGGTTTCAATAATACCCACAAACTGAAAGGTACAAAATGTAATTCACACTTGGAGAAAAAATAAAAGCTCAAATGCAACAAAATCAACAATGAGAAAAGAAAGGATATTGTTGGTAAACCAGGCCCAATTGTAACTTTATCAATGGCAGCACCAAAACTGGAAGACTGGGCTTCAAAAATTGCATTTATAATCTCCTACAAGAGATGAATTATAATCAGTTGAGTGCTCTTTACATTTGAGAAATCTACCTCACCGTATTGCAAATTTTGCATTCCAGTACCTGAGTCGCCTTGTCCATTTCGTACAAGGTGTTAGCCTCAGATTTCACTGCCTAAAATAACAAGTAATTGTAAAATTAGCAACCTCAACCATTAACTTTTGCAAAATTACATATAGAAATAAAAAAAAAAAAAACATGTTACAGTTTGTGTAGCAATAGTAGGCTGGAGAACTCTAACATCCCTCGTCTTGGAATCCACCTTCTTTGTCAGATACGATACCGCCTCTTCTATTACAGATGATGATTTTTCAATATCATCTGCATAAGTTGAAAAACATTAAGACATACAAATGTTGTTTCGAAGTGAAAAAAATGAAAATAATCGTACACATGGTGAATTTTTTAATTGACGGCCAGTATCAAGCTTGTATCAGGTAAAATGCAACATAAGTAAACATTATTTTAGGAGTGAGGCTATGGTAATGCATACTGCATATTGGTCCGTATTATAGATAAATATTTTTCCTTTCGAAGTTCAAACAGTCAATCTGAACCGTTCAACATGATCTCCATATGAAAATGCACTTGTAGATCAAATTTCACATTTTTTTAAATTTTCTTACTATTTTTTAAGATATGTAGAAAATCACTTGATCTAAAGATTCTAGACCATTCAAGAGTAATGATTTTCTACATATCTAAAAAATAGTAAAAAAATTCTAGAAAAATGTAAAATTTAGTCAGCAAGTACATTTTCATATGGAGATCATGTTGAACAGTACAAATCGATTGTTTGGACTCTAAGAACGAAGATATTGATCCATAGTACGGACCAATATGAGCTATGCATAGTACCATAGCCTCACTCTTATTTTAGAAAGGAAATAAAAGTGAGAAACCTCTAGAAGGAAATAGCTCAAAAAGGGGAGAATCCCAACGGTTGCGGCTATCTGGTTTCTCGAATCTCCGTGCCAGGTCTTCAAATCTGTTGTTCAATACAAAAATGAAGATCTGATTTTAGCCAAGAAAAAAATAATTTAAGAAATAGAAGGATGAGACACAGAAATTGCAATTACATATCAGTTTCATATGCTGATTCACCAATTTCTCTTCTCTTCTCATTCCACTCCCTACATTGGTTCACATCTGTATCACAAAACACCTGAATAAACAAAACAAGAAAAAAAATATCTGTTAGAATTGCAAATTCTGATTTTTAAGACAAAGATATATGTTAAATTGAAATCGAGCAAATTAGTTACCACACAGTATCTGATGCCAGAAGCTCTGGCAAGGCACCATAACTCATATCTATATCCCTACATAAACCAAAACACAAAATATACATCACAGTGTACTAACTTTGCTCTATCAATCAATAGCTGCCCTCTTCCATCACAAAAGAGGAAACAAGTAAGAAATTCTTGATCATGTTTGTGTTTATATATATAAGATTAGAACCTTAATATTATTAAGAGAATCAACAATGATAATAGAATCCTTCGACAGAGATCGATCAACTTCTGATCTTAGCACGCCTCTTAAATTCTTCTCGACTACCATATCTGTCAAAAGAAAATTATTTTTAACAAAAAAGAAAGGATTCATTTGTAAATATTAATAAAAACAAAGTTTAAAAGAGAAAAGCACTTACCAACGTAGCTCTGGTTGCGTCCGAGGTAGAGAGAAGACTCGTCGATGACCCTGACAGTGAGTCGCTGGTCCCCTCCAGTGGCGCACGCTGACTGGAGAGCGTCGGCGAGGCGGATCACAGCCGTCGATTTGCCACTGCACGGCTGTCCGCACATCACCACCAGCGCCATCTCCTACCACTAACGAAACTGAAATCGAGAATTATTGTACACAATTAGAATTATAGTGCGGTCGACAGCGGCGGTGCGAGTATAGAGAGAGAGACGAGAGCAGCTGCCAGCTGGGTTCAGAATCAGAGAGGTTTAGTCCGGTTTGGCTCAGTCTCTCCGGTCCAGTCCGGTTTGTATTGCTTTTCTGTGGTGTTTGATTGAGGGCTAAGACGAACCAAATTAATGAGTTACATGTTCATTCGATTTGCTTTAAAATCCGTACGCATAAATATTAAAGAGTGAGGCTATGGTGCTATGCATTGCACCAATGGCTAGTGTACTACGGCTCAATATGGTACTTTTTAAAATCCTAACGGTCGATCCGAACCGTTCAATGTGATATCCATATGAATATGTACTTGCAAACTAAATTTTATATTTTTGTGAATTTTTTTACTATTTTTTAGATAGGTAGAAAAATCAGTGTTTTCTGCAAATTCTGGACCATCAAAATTTTACCTATCTAAAAAAATAATAAAAAAAGTTCAAAAAAATATAAAATTTAGTTTTCAAGTACATATTCATATGATTATCACATTGAACGGTTCGGATCGACCGTTAGAATTTTAAAAAGTATCATATTGAGCCGTAGTACACTAGCCATCCGTGCTATGCATAGCACCATAGCCTCACTCAATATTAAAATTGATGTGCACACTTATTAAAACAGTGCATATGAATTTTAAGGTAGATCGGACAATCATGAAACTCATTGAACTCAAATTGAGCCCGATGGCTATCGGACCCAAATTAGTTCCCACTCAAGGTCTAAATATTATTTGAAGCTGTTTTAAGTTAGTAATGTTTGATTTATGTCTAAAATTAAGTGATGACTTAAGCTATATATTATTTGGTTAGAATTTATAGTTTAAATTGAATTTTTCTCTCCCTTACATGCAATTTTAATTATAAATAAATTTAAAGTAGAATAAACAAATTAAATATAACATTACATAATATGAGAAAAATAAATTTTAATTAAAATTTAAAGATATCAACACATAATTTAGATATAAATTGACAATCAAATTGAAAAATAGAGGTACATTAATTTATATTTCAACAGAGAACAATAGATTAACAATCAAATTGTCCCTAAGTCGTAGAAAACATACCAGAAAATTAATTGCTTGCACTCATGCAGATAACAAAATAAAATCAAGAGAATGAAAATTATCAACTATAGCAAAAAAATTATTACATTCTCAAAATTAATTCATAATATCTGAAATTAATTTATAATAATATTATTAGCTTGTTCAAGAGAGGGTGGAGTGAAAAAATATATCAACAAAAACTTAAAATTGCAAGTGTTAGGCCTAAAGGCACATTAAACTTGAACTACCTAGATCTAAGTTTAGTCTGTGTATGTAAGAGCATCTGCATCCCTGAAACTATTAGAGTTTCTAATCTGACGTGGCAGTTGCTAAACCAGTTTCAGAGATGTAGATGGATTTCTTATTTAACAACTTTGCTCAATAATTTCTTATTAAGAAATCGTTTATAAACTCTGACGTGTCAAAAATAATTGGTGAAATTAGTTTAATTTACTGCTGATGTGGCTTATCAATTTTAATTTACTGATGATGTGGCTTATTAGAAACTCTAAAATTAGTTTCAGGTATGTGAACATTTAGAAACTCCAGAGTATAATTTCTTAAAAGCAGTTAACAGTTATTTAGAAACTCTAAGAGTTTCAGGGATTAGATGCTCTAAGTCTAACTTTAGGCTTATGCCTAATTAGACGGGCCTAATTAATTAAACCAGAATTGGGTGCTTAACTTGAGACTAAACTCCTTATTCCACTGATTACGCTCCGGTTGTATCAAATTACATTCAATAATAGGAGGCCCATGGGCTTTCTTATCTAACAGAAATAACAGGCCTTTCAGTTTTTTTGGGCTTTTTCGGTTACAAGTTTGCATCTGCTTCTTGTTGGAGCAAATAAATATTATTCTTTTATTTTTTATTTTTTTTTTAAATGTAATATTTTAGTATCTTATGACATAACACGGTATTGTATTTTTAACCGACATTTT
The DNA here is from genome assembly GCA_025461045.1 of Carex parvula. Classification (NCBI taxonomy): domain Eukaryota; kingdom Viridiplantae; phylum Streptophyta; class Magnoliopsida; order Poales; family Cyperaceae; genus Carex; species Carex parvula. Next base: position 1,375,906 of record JAJGRW010001042.1, on the reverse strand, counting down.
TATTAATATCCAAAGTTTAATACAAATTATTAATTATACCCAGAATCGGACCAATTGTCGATATATACCCAAGCCGGCCATTTTATGGCCGGCTATGTACCCTCCCTAAGCCGGCCATAAAATGGCTGGCTATGTACCTTTTTTTTTTTTTTTTTAAACCGCATTATTTTTGTTTTAGGTGATTTCTATTAGAGTCAAATATTTCATTTCTGAGTTTCGTACAAAATAATAAAGTACACACAAAATGCAAATAGAGTCCACACAATTTTTACAACATGCATATAAATCACCTATTACTACCACGTCTAAATCCCCGAAGTAAACCACTTGCGAAAGATGACCTACGAGTTGGCCTAGCAGGTGGCTCTGGTTGCTCACTAGATGGCCCGGCCTGGGCTCCAGATGGCGCTGCTTGGCTTGTAGATGGGCCGGCCTGGGCTGCAGATGGCCCTGCTTGGCTTGTAGATGCTCTTGTTGTGCGTCTAGTAGTGGACCTCCTCGGTTGAACAAATGGCTCCCCTTGCACCCCAACCGCCTCTCCTCCTATGTCAACCGCCTCTCCCATTGCTTCGGCATACATAGCAGCTGCATCTAAACGGCTCGTAGCTGTGCTACGCCGTGACCCTCCGGACCCACTTCCCGACGCCATTACTCGCTCATTTTCTGCCGCATTTGCTGCGTTTCTTGCCTCTGCATTTGCATGTGTTACTTAGTAAGTTGGTATAAATTGAAAAGAAAAATAATTTTGGATGAATGTTACATACCTCTTCGTAACCCATGCGTCTCCACATCCCGTCGGCTTTGCCCTAAGCTCGTAACGGCAATTCTTGTCCTTGCACAACAGAGTAACCCGATCCCTGTCACTTTTCCTAGATCTGAACTCCTGATTCTTAGTTATATGGTGCTCTCTGATCTTCTTCATTAGGTCTTCTTTGCTTTTAAAATATTGGTTTGCTTTCAGTTCACCTTTGTACTCAATCCGTTGCCCATGATAACCAATATCTGCTTCTCTAAACTCTGAAACATCATTGAGGTCTGGGAACGGGTGCGTATCAGTCCGGCCACTAAGCGGCCCCCCCTTATAAGTATGCCTTTCAGCTGTTTCAACCGGCCCGTCTTCATCACAACCTTCCACGTGATCTGAATCCCCCCACATTTCTCCCTCAAATTCATCCCCGCTCCTCAGATCGTCCTCCGGTATTTCATTAATATCTTCAAAGTCCGGACAGCTTGCATCGTCTACTGGTGCAGGTCTGGGGTAAGGTGATACTGGAGGTAACGGTAAAGGAGTGGCATTTACGGATCTAGGTGGGGTTGAAACTGAGTGTCTTGGTCTGCCTCGATTGTGTCTAGGTGGGGATGCAACTGAGTGTCTTCGTTGAGGTGCTGGTGGAGTGACGTAGTTGTAGGGTTCTGGGTCAGGTTCGTTGAGGAGTAAGGTGGAGTCACGTTTGTAGGTTTCTGGTTGTGGGGTATAATGTGGTGCCGCTGACCCAGAGCCCGAACTTCCAACCCCAGGCTCTACCGGAACTCTTCTAACAAATATTTCTATTAGAAAATTCCCTTCTGACATCAAATAACCATACATGCCTCTCCACGTACTCTCATCTACCAGTTTCGCAACCATAAATTTTCCGCTGGAGGGATGGCAATATCGGGTTGCCAATTCTAGGTCGCACCTTTCTGGGTTGTAACCGGTGTGTGTGTAAACTATGGATTTCAGGTCTAAAAGTGAGATGTCATCTGGAATCATTAATGAATGAGCTGCATCTTTGTTGTAATACGCCCCTTGTGCACTATTAAGCATCTTCCCACCATAGTGTAATGAAATAAAGGCCATGGTAAACAAACTACATTTTAGAAAATGGTAAACAATTGTCAGGTTACTAAACAGTAAACATTTGTCAGGTAACTAAATAGTAAACAATTGACTGGTAAACAATTAAGTAAATGGTAAACAATTAAGTAAATGGTAAACAATTAAGTAAATGATAAACAATTAAGTAAATGATAAACAATTAACTAAATGGTAAACAATTAAGTAAATAGTAAACAATTAAGTAAATAGTAAACAATTAAGTAAATAGTAAACAATTAACTAAATAGTAAATAATTAACTAAATAGTAAACAATTAACTAATTAATTAATATATAAAATAAAACATAATAAAAAAAAAATACCTCAACAGTAGCGAGCTGCCTCGGGATGTGTGAAGAGCTGAAGGGGAGGAGGTGCTATTTTATAGAGTTTTTGGCGTTTAAAAAAAAAAAAAAAAAAAGAGGTACATAGCCGGCCATTTTATGGCCGGCTTAGGGAGGGTACATAGCCGGCCAGAAAATGGCCGGCTTGGGTATATATCGATAATTAGTCCGATTCTGAATATAATTAATAATTTGTATTAAACTTTGGATATTAATAAAAATGTCGGTATTTTTAAGCAAAGTTACAACAGTGATGGCAGGGTATAACCCCAATCGCCATGCCATAATATACACGGTATTGTATTGATGTGGCACAAAACATATTGAAGGAATATGTCAATAAATTCTAGATCTTTTTGTTTTTCAATTTTTTATTTTTATTCATTCCGTTCTTTCATTGTCACACTTACATGTATCTAATCAGGCCACACAATCTCTCTTTCTTAGTGTTTCTTAACTGTCCTTTTTTATTTGTACTTTTTCTATTGAAGTGCCATTTGCAATATGACCCTTGTAAACTTTCTCTTTTTCTCCGGGTTGTGAGTTCAACTTGCAGACTTGCAGTTATATTAATAAACTTGTGAAGTTGTTCATGGGAGATGGAAGTTTAGCTCATAGCAGATTGCTCGCTCGATTCGATTTTTGGTAACCTACAATTATAAATTAAAAATTAAAAATTAATATTTGGTCTAGTAGCAAAGACAATACATTTCATTTGGAAGGTTGTAGGTTCAAAATCCGGATGAAGAAATCCCTTATAGATATTAATTAGTTGGATAACTTGACTTTCAACTTTTACTCAATATAAAGTCAAATTATTTTAATTGTCTCGTTCGAGCTCCAATCAACAGGATATATAATTATGTTATTTAATTTGAATTATGATGAGATGTTCAATTTTTTGAATGAAATAAATTAATATTATAAAATCAATAAAACATATGATTGGAGCTAACAAAAACGACGGAAATTTTCACCCATTCCATCATCATACCTTTTATTTACCACTAAATATTCTAACTCTAACTGGAATAAAATGTTATATATGTAACTAAATGCAGCAATAAAAATTTATCCTACCAAACAGTTGTTTAAAAAATCCTCAGATTTACGCAGTGTAATGAGTCCCGTCTCTGTGAAGAGAGACACATCGATTCTTAAAATGACATCTAAAAGATTTCGAGTGTACCGAGGCTTTTTAAATAAAAAAAAAACTTGTTGTCTAAAAAGATATATATTATACAATGTTAGTTAGCACATATGAGAAGTGAATTATTATCACTGTAAATTAGTTCCTAAAGAAAACTTCTGAATTTCATCAGTCATCAACTGGTTCAACTTTTTTTCAAGGCCATTTTATCACTTTCTTTGTGGTGGCTAGTATAACATCAGTGTCATTTCAACTTATATAACACCAACTCCAAAAATCTATCAAATCGACTTCAAATGGTGAATCCAAGCCGTTCAAACCGATCTATTTCGCTAATTCATTAGTACGTTTACATGCAAAATTTATAATTTTTCAAATTTATTTAGTATCAAGTCATGTAGTCAAATGTGTGAGTTTTTAAGTTAATTTCAATGCATTCATTTTTCAACATTTTTTACCGCTTGTTTTGATACTAAAATAACTAGAAAATATAAAATTTTTGCATGTAAATGTACCACTCATAAAGTAAATCGGTTTGAATGGTTTGAATTAGTTATTTGAAGTCTATCCAATTAATTCTGTAGTTGGTGTCATATAACACCAATGTCATACTAGCCGGACTCATTAATAACATATTGATATTATTTTACAAACTTCTTTTTAAAAGGGGGGACACTTTGTATAACTTGTAAGTCACAATAGATTTTAACAAATAAAATATATTCTTATTAATTAATTTTTGGCTGTCTGCTCCACTCCAGCAAATAGAGTTTAAATATTCAAAACATGGTACCCCTCTCTCTCTCTCCAAATAATCCCTCTTTCATTCAACATTGATTATTTTCTAGATCCCTTTTTCTCTCTCTAAACCGCCTCTTTCTCCCCTCCAGACATACAAATTAGCCATGAATGGCTATTCCAAGTTTAGAGAGAACGATGACAACCACACAATACAAACCTCTTCAAAAACCCTAGAAGAATGTCAAGAAAAGGATTCAAATTCAAATTCAAATCACAACCTAGACAATTTTATCCCTCCAAGAGATCCCAACATGAAAATTGAGAATTTTGTGTTCAGAAGGAACCACTCGACCTCCTCGCAGCGGTTCGGGCAAAGCAATTCTGATTTGAAAAACATGATGCGCCGAGCTTTTTCTACGAGAAAGGCCTATTGGAGGCTGGAAGACGACGTCGGAAATGGAGTGGTTGGAAATGAAGATTTTGTGCAAGAACATTATTTGGACAAGAATTATGAAGCAAGAGAAAATAATAATATTGAAGGAAAGAAGAAGAAAAAATCATTCAAGCGATGGAAAAAGATTTTTCATTTTTAGGTGAAAATTAAACTAAATGGCTATGCAATATGCTTTACTTCTCTTATTTTTGTTCATTTCTTTTTTCCATTGTTTTCATTTTTTTTTAGGTTTTGGGTTTTTTTTTTGTGGTGCAATATTTGGAGCAAGGTGAAAATATAGCACCATAGGAAACTCTTTGTCATGTCTACAATTTGGAAAAAGCAAAATGAAACATGAGTGGTCTATTAGTTTTTTTTTTTTAAATTTTCTTGGGACAGTATGATCCTCAATGTGGGGCCCACAAAACGGCTGTTTGATCATTGTAGTGCGCTCCTCCTAACTCCATTATATATTGTTGTTAATTGATAAAATGGTCATTATGATTTCATTTTTATTTTATACATTTTTGGAACTTTTTGAAAATCTTTTTTGTTCGTCATTATATATTGTTTTTGAGGTAACATATTCCTACATTTTTTGTTTTTTTTTCGTTTATATTAGGTGCAAATTTTTCGGTTCTAATGTCGTCTGAATATATAGTTTGACTTGAAAATTAGGTTTGATCTAGAACATATTGAAATAATAAAATGCAGTGCCTTTTCTCTATTTTCATTATTATTATGTAAATTATGAGAATTTCCTTAATTTCTTGATATTTGTTTTTCTCATGTGAGTGTGTTACATTTTACGCTTTTTCATAAATTAAATGTCTTTCTCCTTTACTTCAAAATATATGAAAAAATAACGAGATGGCATGAATTTGTCCTACATTGCATAAGATATTAATTCCCCATCCGAGACGTGTCATAAATTAAAATGGTTCTCCTTTACTTCAATATATGAATAAATAATGAGATGGCTGAATTTGTCCTACATTGCATAAGATATTAATTTCTCATGAAACTTGCTGATCAGAGAATCTTTGAAATCTTGTAATTATTAAATTCTTACCCATCCGTGACGTGTCATGTTTCTTATATTTGTTAAAGATTATTACTTAAAATTATACATTTTAGTATAACTATCACTGGCAAGTTCAAGTAAATTACACATATATACAACAATTATATATTATGATCTTGATTTATTTCTCAAAAAAAAAAAATGAATAAAAATAATTTACTAAGGACAAAAACAGACAACCTAAACAACATGTCCTAGATCAATGGCAGTCAAACAGACATAATTTTTGGAGTTTGGGAAGAGATCCTTTGACTTTTTATTGTAACCTCACATTCACTTCCTACAGGACAATTGTCCGGTGAATCTTAACCGTCAATCTCATCAAGGCACGAATCATGTGATGATCAGACGGATGAGAACCTGGGTCGGATTTTATGGAGTGGTCCTCGTTGGTTTTCACCACGTGGACCTATTTAAGACTTAAAAGAGGGGCAGATGTGGGACAATGGTGAATTTATATAAGCAATAAATTATGTCAGTGTCAGATTTAATTAACTCAGGACGGTACGTAGTGGGAGTCCGTATTTGACGCAAATTTTGAGTTTGCTCAAACCTCATAATTCATATCACCGACGGTACCGTAAAAGGGAATCTTTTACAATTACTTGATCTCGACCGTTATTTTAAACTTGGCACGAATCTCAAAGTCCAATAATACTGCCCCCTCAGTCAGCCTGAATCCCAAACTGGCTGAGAGTTAATCTCAACCGTAAATAGCTAACTGTAAAAGGGAATCTTTTACGGTACCGTCGATATGGATCCCAAACCTCATGAGTCGGCTGAATAATTTAGACAATTAATAATTTTGATCTGAAATATTAAAATTTATGGGGACAAATTAATAAGAAGGGAGCAATTTTAAATTTCGTTCCAATTATCTCGAACGAACAATTCGGATTCAAATTTGAATTTTGAGTTACCTCAAACGATATAAATTAACTTATTCAAATCTATACCGTCATGCTTCCAAATTGATTTTGAAAATTACGGCAGAAGTAAAAATTTAGTTTGTAATTTGACGTTACCTAACATTGGTAGATTCTACGGTTAATTTCAATTTCAATTTTAATTAATCAATCAATTCCTACTCAAACTAAGATTTATGTGTAAAATTAAATTATTCATAATAAAGATTATCACTAGATTGGAAAAGCAACGCAACAACAAAAGAGCGTCTCACTTCTAATGAAAACTTGTGTATGACCCTTCTCTACTCGTCTCACTTGCGAGTCGAAAAGATTATCGGAACTGCATAGTAATCATAATTGTGCCTCTACCGTATCTACATGAATAGGTTGAACGTCTTTTCGAGTCAGTGTACTAGCATTTAACTAACACTCCTCTCTCTTTTCTCTATTTCTCATAGGTTTTGGAAAGTTAAGAATATTTATGCGCGTATACGGTACGGTTGATTATAGGGATAATTTCCTACATATCCTTCAAGATATCTCTAACTTTTTATTTACTCCTCAAGTCTTAAGTTTATCTTATTTATCCTTCAATTCTTACGATAGTTTCTTATTTACTCATCACTTAACCAATTCTAAATTATTTCTAATTAAATTATAAAAAAATTGATTAAACTTTGAATAAAAAATAAAAGACAAAACTACCCTTTTTTTTTTCTTTCTTTTCTACATCTACACCACACGATTTTAATTGTTAGATAGATCTTTTGATTAACGGGTTCGATAATTGAATTGGATTTATACCCGTATCTGTACGTAATTTGCTACCTTATCGTCTCTCCAATTTTCTTTCTTGCGTCAGTACATCAATTCTAAATGAAATTGAGAGCAATATCTTACCTAACAAAAGCCCTACCCTGATTTCGTAGCTCTCTAATCCTCCTACCGGTAAAACTTAAAAATTCTCCCAGGCTTTTACCCTTTTGCCCCTAGGCTGATACTAGTACCCCAATTCTTATTTTTGGATTGGAGTCCGTACGTTGATTGTATTAGAATACCATGCAGTTCAGTCTAAAATGACAAACAAAATAGAACTTACAATCCAAATAACTGGAAAAACAAAAAAGTTGGAAAACAAAATGCTATATCTGAATCGAAAAAAACACAGGATCAATTCTTTGAGATATTCCTACATCTAAGGCTACATGTTCCTCGTGTGCTGTCAGTATTGATCACTAATAAGACAGCAATGGACCTCTCCATTCATATCTACACTTGAGAGCTCTACACTACAGAGAATAACAGTGTTTGTCTCTAGAGAATAATTTTGTATTTCTGTTTTACAGCTCATCTTCTATTTTAACTTCTAGTTCATGTATAAGCTGTAGGCCTATATTAAGGCGTTGTAAATAATCTCTTTCAATAAATACAAAACAGATAATGAAAATATAAAATATAAAATCAAATAGCTTCTGATTATAATCGCCCTATTCATCGTGCCCTTATTTGTGTGGGTCATGTAGTGCATCTCTCTTTATGTGTTGGATTGTTGTGTTGTCTTGTATTTGTTGGTATACTCTCACGCCTTGTATCACCACTTCTACCGCATTCCATGAAGGTAGATCCTCTTTGCACTGTGTTATGGTTGCTTGTACCAGTCGCAGAAAATTAGTCAGTTATACAAAAAATTGCCATATAGTTCTTTCGACTTTTCCCCTGACAACAGTGTTCAATTCGAATTCAGGAAGCGAGCCCTACACCTGTTGTTATAGTAGCCATGTACAGTATAGCACAGTACCATACCAGTACCATTACCATCTCTTATAGCCCTACATGAAGATACGATAGAAAGATAGTAGAGGACGACAGTGTCGATAATGTTGCGACTGTGGCCACAGGTTGGAGAAATGGGAGGGATCTTGTGGCGAGTTAATCAAAGTTTGTCTTTTATTCTGATTGGAGAAGTGGGAGGGACCTTGTGGCCACAGGTCTTTCAGAACATGTGCATAGCAAATGAAGCCAAAAACCTTCAAGTGATTCATCGATGGCTTTCTACCACCGGACCACACCTCAAATGGTATCTTGTTCTCAATTGCCTTAATTGGACACTGGTTTAACAAGTAAACCGCCGTGTATGTTGCCTCAGCCCAAAATGTCATCGACAAGTCCTTCTCATTCATCATGGTCCTCACCATTTCAACAATCGTTCTATTCTTCCTTTCAGCAACTCCATTTTGTTCTGGTGTAAAACCGACCGTCAACTACCTTTCTAGATCGATATCCTCACAAAATTTCTTAAACTCCTTAGAATTGTATTCACCACCTCTATCACTTCTCAACTTTTTAATCAACCGGCCACTTTGCCTTTCAACCATGCTTTGAAACTTTTTGAAAACTGAAAAAGACTTCGATTTTTGTCTCAAAAAATAAACCCAACACATTTTTGAAAAATCATCAATGAAAGTGATAAAATACCTATTTTCACCTGCGAGGTTGTCTTCATAGGACCGAACACATCAGTATGAACAAGCTCTAACGGTTCCTTGCTCTCTATGCCTTCTCTTTTGGAAATGACTCCCAGTGTATTTTACCGAGAGTGCAAGCTTCACATACATCACCATTCTCTTCTATTTGTGGCAACACATACACCATATTCTTTTTATGTAACAATTTTGAACTCTCAAAATTTACATGACCAAACCTTTTATGCCATAACCAAGATAAGTCTTTTACACTAACTTTTAAAGCAACACTTTTTTTTGGTTTGAGTGTAAGTGGAAAATTTCTATTTCACTCCATTTTCACTAATACCATCAATTCTCTCTTTTTCTCCTTTTTGTCATAAATTTTGCACGATTCACCCTCAAAGTGAACCGCATGCCCATGCTCAATCAATTGCCCAACACTGAGTAAATTTTGTGCTAAATCTGAGACAAGCAACACATCATGAATTAAAATTTTATCTTTCTTTGAAGCAACGGCAATCGTGCCCTTTCCCTTCTACTTCACAACCGCACCATTACACATTATAATTTGAGTAGTGGCGGTCGTATCAAGCTTGCAAAACATCGACTCGTCTCCGGTCATGCATTGCTACATCCGCTATCAACATACCACACATCTTCTCTTTTTTCAACCGCCGATTGACATGCATAAAATGTGCTTTCAATACCTTCTTTATCACTGTTTTCCTCCTCTGTATAATTTGCATTCTCTGTATTTATCAACCTACAATTCTTCTCAACATGGCCAAATTTCTTGCAATGGTAACATTGAGACTTCCCTTATTCCAACAATTCTTTTCTATATGACCCGGTTTCTTACAAAAATTGCAAGTTCGAGTTTCTCCACTTCTACCACCATGGAACGTATCATCTTTGATCACATTTTAGTTAGATGACTCTTTTAAATTAACCTTTGATTGAAACGCACTTTCTAGAGAAGAGTCACTAGGTCTATTTAACCTTTGCTCATGTATTTCAAGAGAACCCATTAGGTCTTGTACACTAAGAGTAGAGAGATCTTTGGTTTCTTCAATAATGGTCGCAATATAATTATACTTATGAGAGAGGCTATTAAAATTTTCTCACAAATCGATTTATCGGTTAAGTTTTCACCCAACTTTTTAATTTGATTCACCAACTCAATCACCTTAGAAAAATACTATTTTAAAGTCTCTTTCTCCTTCATTTGTAAATTCTGAAAATCTCTCTTAAGAGTTAAAAGTTTTACGTTTCTAACCTTTTCAGTACCTTGAAACTCATTTTGCAAATTCTGCCATGCTTCTTTCGAACTTGTCGCGCCGCTTGTGGATTGTTGAATCAAATAGAGAGCTTGTGGATTGTTGAATCAAATAGAGAGCTTTCGCATCTTTCTTCTTATTCTCCTTTTTCTCATCCGATGTCTCAACCTTTTATTTTCCCTTCTCATCTTTTTTCTCTTCACAACCTTCTTCCACTATCTCCCATAAATATTGTGAGATCAAGAGGATTTTCATCTTTATACTCCAATAGTTATAATTCTCGCTATCAAAGACGAGTTGCGCACCTTGCAGCCCCCATGTACCACCTTGCATAGCCATCGCGCTCTCAACTTCTTCTTCTTTTTTATCACACTTCTATTAGAGAAACCTCACTTGAACTCTCACACAACCTGTGCTCTGATACCACTTATGTTGGCCTATTCATGATCTTTTGTTATTTTGTTTTATATTTTATATTTAGTGGAAGAGAGAAATAGTAAGGAGAAGAAGGGTAACAGAAATTTTCATACTATATTGATATTTTTCCATTCTCTTACATATTACAAATGATAACTCATCTATTTATAGGCTACATGATGCCTCTTAGATATCCTAGAACATAAATAAATAACATTTACCATGACACAAGTATTATGAATTGCACATTCCAACATGACCCTAGAAAACCCAAACATTTAATTTATCTAGAAAACACAAAATACATTAACTTAAACATTTGACTAATTGACCAATTAATTATTTTACTATTTCCCAAACTAAAACATTAATTTCCACAAAGCCACCCCCAACATTTTTTTTTTTTACCGGGTATTGAAATATAGACTGATTTTCTTTTCTATATTTATTATAGCCCCCTATAAATAATATGATAAACTTAAAGGGGTTGAAAGGAAAATTTTAAATCAAAATCGCGGAGGCCGCTTCATTTCCTATTATTGCGCACTTCAATTTCCGAGTAGTCAGCTGTGTAAAGAGAAAAAGACATACAAAGTGGCGAGTGTCCAGCAAAATAGAAAAATATTGGTTACCCTTCTCCTTCACTAGATGAAAAAAAAAAATAGAACATCTCCAGTTCTCCACCGTTCAAATAACAGGCAACAAAGTAGCAAAACAGAATACAATATAAAAAAGAAGTGTCCAAAGAAAAAAAAATCATCTTCCTTTAGCAAAAATTGTATCTCAAGTGCAAAATTTACATCCTCACCTTTTAATATCAGTTCCAATTCGCTTTTTAAATTGAGGTTTGTGTTTATTCTTAAATTTTTAAATAATTATTCATTATAATGTATAGATAAAAGTTGATTTCACTCCCATGCTAAAATTAAGAAAGACTAATTTCTAAGAGACTATATGCTTGTATATATTGAGAAGGAGATAACTAATAGGTTTGCTTCTGATGAGATTATTACTAAATTAATTTGATTTTGAAGAAATTATATGTCAAAATCTAAAATAAAATATATGAATATTATGTTTTTAGTTTAATTTTGATAGACATGGTACTTTGTTAGTGTTAGTTATCTATTGTATTTTTTTTATGAAATTAATAGTGAAAGATCTTATTATTTTGTGTTATATTATGTTATATAAATTTAATATTTTATTCAAAAAAAATTAAAAATAAGTTTAGTCCCCTATACTCAAATCCTAGTTCCACCTCTGGGTGCTGCTAGCGATGCTGGGAAAAGAATGATGATTGAGGTTTCTGGGAACTAATTAATATCAACAATTATATATGCATGATTTATTATTTAATAATTACCTAATTTCAAGCAAGTTAAGAGAACTTGTATAACTACATTTTACATATTATATCCATTTTATTTCGGCTTATATTAATCTATAATAATTAATTATAGATGAAACATGCTGAAGGAACATTTTGAAGTCTGGACCTGATGCACATTCAGTTCTGAATTCCAATTATGTCATCAATATATTAGCAAAAGAAAAACAAAATGTATGCATGCTCTAAATTGACTATTTACACAAATTGACAAATAAATCCATTGAAAATTATTAAATTGCAAAAAAAAAAAAAGTACCACAAGTACTATGACAGTATGGCCTACATATTATAGTTTGAGTTACAAAATTTCTTGATTTAATCTAAAATAGTATTTTAAGTCTCTTTTAAGTATATTACATCAATATAGCCCCAAAAATCCCCCCCATAACGTAGCAACAACACACCAGATGAAACCATTTATCATTAATTGGTATTATGGAATCCTAGCTTGAACACATCCTGTAGCTCCATATATCCAGTTGTAATGAAATAAAGAAGACATCACGGACTGGTACAAGATAACTTCTTAAAAAACATATCTTTGACTTTGAGTGAGGCTACGATAACTTCTTAAAAAACACATCCAAAAACAGTGATTTTCTACCTATCTAAAAAAATAGTAAAAAAATAAAAAAAATGTAAAATTTGATTTGTAAGTACATATTCATTTTATAATCATGTTGAACGGTTTGAATCGACCGTTAGAATTTTGAAAACTCAATATTGAGCCGTAGCACGGACCAATCCGTGCTATGCATAGTACCGTAGCCTCACTCCATATCTTTACTATATTATTATACCAGTACACAACCTAAGAGCATTTCATGGTTCCTTAACCATACAACAAAATCAAGGATTAACACTGACACGTCCTATCTCCGGGAAGATTAGGCACCGGGAAGATTAGGCACGGCGAAGTGATAGACCCAAAGATAATTTTCCCTTTTATCAGGTTTGGAGGTAAATTTTTTACTTTTATTGGGTTTGGTGGTTGTCTCATTCTGAAAAAAAAAATACACGAAGAGATATCAATATTTAAAAGACAGTAAACCAACATTCAAGGCCGTACATTTATAATTTATATAGAGTTGTAGACCATTCAAGACAGTAAACCAACATTCAAGGCCGTACATCCGAGTAATTAAATTAAAGTCATTAGTTATAAGGTGAGGTTGCTTGTCCAAACTTGGACATGAGAAGCTGGATGACTGATGCATCGACCTGGAACGTCTTTGTCAGCACATCAATCGGAATTGCTGGTTTCGACCCAAACAGGGTAAATGGAGCCAACACAACTCCCGGCAACTGGCTGTTAAAAGCTGTGATAACCACCCCATTTTCTTTCCCAGTGTTGTACTGGAAATGAGTGAGTCCTCGGGGAATGATGAAGTTCTCACCAGCCTTTAAAACTTTTGAATAGAAAACATTCGCGGTGCTGATGAAACCAACAAGCAGTTCTCCTTGAACAACGAATCCGATTTCAGAAGCACGGGGGTGGCTATGGAGCGGGTTGATACCGCCGGGAGCTAAGTCAACACGGTTCATTGAGAGACCTAGGGTATTCAGGCCAGGAAAGTTCTGAACATTGCCTGCTGTAATGTTGGATTAAACATGTTATTGGTATTTCCTGCCACGGCAAGTCCGCCGAAGAAGAAATCCTTGGAGACAACATTAGAAGCCGGTTTGCAAGGGAAGCCGTTGACTGTGATGTCGGATTGTAAGTCAGCGACGCAGAAATCTTGGAGAGGATCAGGGTCAGCACGGCATGAGGTGAAGATGAAGATGGCGAGAGAAAGGAGCAACAGGGATCTTAAAGGGGCCATTGTTGCCTTTTGTGTTCTTTGTGTGTGTTTTAGTGTGCTGGTAAGGGTTGGAATGAGAGCTCTAGGTATGGGTCTGGTCCTTTTATAGGAAGTGATGCGAGGAATTGTTCAAAAGCGATTGAAAAGGTAGTGTTTGATTTGTTCAGTCAAATGGGAAATAAAGTATAGTAATGTAGTTGGTGATGACAAATTAACCTCAAGCCGACTTTTAAATTAATTAGTAGACTTTGTCCTTAGCAGATAATCGATAAAATTGGTGTCAAATGAAAATTAGTAGACTTTGTCCTTAGCAGATAATCAATAAAATTGGTGTCAAATGAAAATTAGTAGACTTTGTCCTTAGCAGATAATCAATAAAATTGGTGTCAAATGAAAATTAGTAGACTTTTCGCGACAGAGTACCGTCATAACTGTGCCTTTTCTTTTCGCGACGGAGTTTCCTCGCGATAAGTGCTTACTTTTTGTTGTGTATCTCAATGATTTACCTTTTTCTTGTTTGAATCGAGGACATGCACCATATTTTCGCAAGGACAAATTACGAGCAGTATCCAGTGTTGACTTTTATTTATGTAAATTACTGGCAAATTATACTGGCAAATTACTTACAACAAGTTTTACTGACAACCAAATACAGGTCCCATGCAGGCTGATACTTGCCAATATAATTTACAATGCTGATCTGAACTGCTGGCACAATACAGTGATGGCATCATGCATTTATTAAACTAAGAGACTAGCTTGTTATACAGACATTGAAAAGATAAAGCATAGTGTTGCAATGGATTTGTCGAATTTCAACTTGCTGCCACCAATACAGTTACAAATTTTGAATTAGCTTAAAGCTGTTTCGCTCTAAGAAAAATGTAAACTAAATAGGACAGATCATAGAGTACATAAAAATACAGTAGAACTTATTGGCATTCCTGTATATTAGTGTATTTTGATGAAATAGGATAAGAGAGAAAAATCTAGAAAGAACTTGAAGAGGAGCTAAGTTCTTTTGGAGAAGAAGCACTTTTACGCTTGGCTTGCACAATGATCTCCTATTCCTTTTCTATTTGGGAACCCATTTTCTTTTCCGTAAAAATTTTCAGGTTTGGGGTATGTGCATTAATTAAACGAATGGATGTCTGGTTTTGATACTAATTTGGAGTTAAGGAGTGTGATTGTTACCAGTGCATTTGACGTTTTTTTTTTCCTCTTGTTCATTTGTTTTTGCTTGAACTAATTTCTAATTTCTAATGAAAGGTGAGAGTTGCAAAGGAAGAAAAGGGAAGGAGAAGGGGAAGGGTATAACTGACATTTTTAAAATGAGTTTTAACAGAAAAGATAATAAAATGAGTAAATTTGTGAGTTTTTGAAGTTTCAAAAGATAAATATGATATTATGAAGTTTAGAGAGGAAAATACTGAATTTTGAAGTTTTTGAGTATACATAAAATTCTCCCTTAAATTAATAGAACCGTTAGTTGGCACATGTCCTGCTGACTTTGAAGAAGAAAACAAAAAAAGACAAACAGAAGTATTAATATTTGAACTTAAATCCCTTGACCGTCAAGAATTACTTGCAATTATTAATTAGAGTTTAGGGAACATTTATATTGAGCACGCATCTAGGGAATAGGGAATCATTTTTGTAATGAGGAGGGTTCAAATGCCTCCATTTTTCATGCCTCCACCGTGCCATCATTTTTTAAAACTTTAATAACTCAAAATTTAAAACTTAAAAGTCAAAATAAAACCGTTGGATATGATCTACATCATTTTATCTATGTGCTCATAAAAAATTATCACATTTCGATTTTGTTTTTATGTGAATCAATAAGTTGAAAAATCAACGGCTAGAAATTATCCATATTAGTACGTTTTTTACAAGCTCTTGATGACAACCAAAACAAAATTGAAATGTCATAATTTTTTACACGTGCATAGATAATATGATGTAGATCATATCCGACGGTTTTATTTTGACTTTTAAGTTTTAAATTTTGAGTTATTAAAGTTTTAAAAAATGGAGGCATGGTGGAGGCATTTGAACCCTCCTCTTTTGTAATATATATATATATATATATATATATATATATATATATATATATATATGAGGAGGGATCCACTTACAACAAATTTGAGTTACAACAAAGTTACAAAATTCATTTTTTTCATTTTCAAAGTCCAAATCGTCGATCCAACCGTTCAACATGATCTCCACAATAAAATGTACTTGCAGATCAAATTTTACATTTTTTTGAATTTTTTTACTATTTATTAAGTATTTTACAAAAAATAGCCATACTTAGACTATTGAATTTTGTACCCATCTTAATAAATAGTAAAAAAATTCAAAAAAATATAAAATTTGATCTGCAAGTACATTTTATTTAGATGATAATGTTGAACGGTTTGGATCGACGATTTGGACTTTGAAAATGAAAAAAATGAATGTTGTAACTTTGTTGTAACTCAAATTTGTTGTAAGTGGATCCCTCCTCTATATATATATATATATATATATATATATATATATATATATAAAGTGCATGTGTTCCAGCTGTCCAGTAGATTAATTATTTATTAAATGATAATTAATGATGACCTGACCATTACTTCAAGATCCAAAAATTTAGGGCTTTACACAATTCTAATTCTATAAAATTGATTCAAATTTGATGTTTGATTTTCTTGTAAGTTGAAATGACTCCAACTCAAGTTATTAATCAACCTGTAAAGCTCAAATTAACTTTGAACTCAAATAAAGCTAAAGTTGTACATGATTGAATTTTTTGGTTTTTTTACTTTTATTTTCGTATTATCTTAAAAACTAAACTGTAAATCAGTATTTTTTTTTTTGAATTAAGATTGGAGATCAAGCTACCCAACGATTTAATATCCACAAATTAAGAATTATTCCTTCTAGGTTTTGAACATGCGACCTTCACACAGAGAGTATTGTCTTTGCCACTAGATCAAAGTATAAATTAGCATATATGTACGTAGTGATTCTTTTTAAAAGAAAATATTGTTAGTACCATGTCAATATCAATGACGCATTAGTACAAAACACAAGATCACTTATGGTTAAAAGTGAACATCAAATATGGTTTTGCTATTGTCAGTGATTGTATGGTACTTACGGTTAAAAACCTTTGGTGATTGTGATAAGTACCAACAATTTTTCACTACGAGAACGGTCGTCCATGATTGTTGTATTTCATGAAGGTCTTCCAATGAATATGACATGGAAATTACACTGCATGAATTAAGATTTAATAGTTAATTTGTAACTTATTTATTTTTAAACTTAGTCATATTATAAAATATATACCTCCGGAAAATAAGTCAGACATTGTGAGATTTGGTCCTGCATGAAGTTCATGACATAATAGCCATACTCCCAAGATTTAGACTGCTGTGAACTGAATTGCATAATTTGTTGCATGGCTCTCTGATTAAATGTGTCCCTCCTTTTAAAAAGGACAAATTATTGTTAATTATGATGGTGAAAACTGCACGTGATAATGTATCTCAATGATTTACCTTTTTCTTGTTTGAATCGAGGATGCACCATATTTTCGCAAGGACAAATTACGAGCAGTATCCAGCGTTGACTTTATTTTATGTAAATTACTGGCAAACTATACTGGCAAATTACTTACAACAAGTTTTACTGACAACCAAATACAGGTCCCATGCAGGCTGATACTTGCCAGTATAATTAACAATGCTGATCTGAACTGCTGGCACAATACAGTGATGGCATCATGCATTTATTAAACTAAGAGACTAGCTTGTTATGCAGACATTGAAAAGATAAAGCATAGTATTGCAATGGATTTGTCGAATTTCAACTTGCTGCCACCAATACAGTTAAAATTTTTGAATTAGCTTAAAGCTGTTTCGCTCTAAGAAAAATGTAAACTAAATAGGACAGATCATAGAGTACATAAAAATACAGTAGAACTTATTGGCATTCCTGTAAATTAGCGTATTTTGATGAAATAGGATAAGAGAGAAAAATCTAGAAAGAACTTGAAGAGGAGCTAAGTTCTTTTGGAGAAGAAGCACTTTTACGCTTGGCTTGCACAATGATCTCCTATTCCTTTTCTCTTTGGGAACCCATTTTCTTTTCCGTAAACATTTTCAGGTTTGGGGTATGTGCATTAATTAAACGAATGGATGTCTGGTTTTGATACTAATCTGGAGTAAAGGAGTGTGATTGTTACCAGTGCATTTGACGTTTTTTTTTTCATCTTTTTCATTTGTTTTTGCTTGAACTAATTTCTAATTTCTAATGAAAGGTGAGAGTTGCAAAGGAAGAAAAGGGAAGGAGAAGGGGAAGGGTATAACTGACATTTTATAAATTTAAAATGAGTTTTAACAGAAAAGATAATAAAATGAGTAAATTTGTGAGTTTTTGAAGTTTCAAAAGATAAATATGATATTATGAAGTTTAGAGAGGAAAATACTGAATTTTGAAGTTTTTGAGTATACATAAAATTCTCACTTAAATTAATAGAACCGTTAGTTGGCACATGTCCTGCTGACTTTGAAGAAGAAAACAAAAAAAGACAAACAGAAGTATTGATATTTGAACTTAAATCCCTTGACCGTCAAGAATTACTTGCAATTATTAATTAGAGTTTAGGGAACATTTATATTAAGCACGCATCTAGGGAATAGGGAATCATTTTTGTAATGAGGAGGGTTCAAATGCCTCCATTTTTCATGCCTCCACCATGCCTTCATTTTTTAAAACTTTAATAACTCAAAATTTAAAACTTAAAAGTCAAAATAAAACCGTTGGATATGATCTACATCATATTATCTATGCACGTGTAAAAAATTATGACATTTCAATTTTGTTTTGGTTGTCATCAAGAGCTTGTAAAAAACGTACTAATATGGATAATTTCTAGCCGTTGATTTTTCAACTTATTGATTCACATAAAAACAAAATCAAAATGTGATAATTTTTTATGAGTACATAGATAAAATGATGTAGATCATATCCAACGGTTTTATTTTGACTTTTAAGTTTTAAATTTTGAGTTATTAAAGTTTTAAAAAATAGAGGCATGGTGGAGGCATTTGAACCCTCCTCTTTTGTAATATATACATAAAGTGCATGTGTTCCAGCTGTCCAGTAGATTAATTATTTATTAAATAATAATTAATGATGACCTGACCATTACTTCAAGATCCAAAAATTTAGGGCTTTAAACAATTCTAATTCTATAAAATTGATTCAAATTTGATGTTTGATTTATTTGTAAGTTGAAATGACTCCAACTCAAGTTATTAATCAACCTATAAAGCTCAAATTAACTTTGAACTCAAATAAAGCTAAAGTTGTACATGATTGAATTTTTTGGTTTTTTTACTTTTATTTTCGTATTATCTTAAAAACTAAACTGTAAATTAGTATTTTTTTTTTGAATTAAGATTGGAGATCAAGCTACCCAACGATTTAATATCCACAAATTAAGAATTATTCCTTCTAGGTTTTGAACATGCGACCTTCACACAGAGAGTATTGTCTTTGTCACTAGATCAAAGTATAAATTAGCATATATGTACGTAGTGATTCTTTTTAAAAGAAAATATTGTTAGTACCATGTCAATATCAATGACGCATTAGTACAAAACACAAGATCACTTATGGTTAAAAGTGAACATCAAATATGGTTTTGCTATTGTCAGTGATTGTATGGTACTTACGGTTAAAAACCTTTGGTGATTGTGATAAGTACCAACAATTTTTCACTACGAGAACGGTCGTCCATGATTGTTGTATTTCATGAAGGTCTTCCAATGAATATGACATGGAAATTACACTGCATGAATTAAGATTTAATAGTTAATTTGTAACTTACTTATTTTTAAACTTAGTCATATTATAAAATATATACCTCCGGAAAATAAGTCAGACATTGTGAGATTTGGTCCTGCATGAAGTTCATGACATAATAGCCATACTCCCAAGATTTAGACTGCTGTGAACTGAATTGCATAATTTGTTGCATGGCTCTCTGATTAAATGTGTCCCTCCTTTTAAAAAGGACAAATTATTGTTAATTATGGTGGTGAAAACTCCACGTGATAATGTATCTCAATGATTTATCTTTTTCTTGTTTGAATCGAGGACATGCACCATATTTTCGCAAGGACAAATTACGAGCAGTATCCAGCGTTGACTTTATTTTATGTACACTACTACAGAAAAAGAGATTGCAGACGGACATTACCGGACGAGCTACACGGATTTCTCTGCCGTGTATGAGTTGAGGGTGTATAAAAGGTACCCTCTATAGACACGGATATTTACCCGTGTATATCTAACGCTTTCTACACGGATTACCAAATAAACAGCCGTGAACATACACCTGCCAGTGCCGCTCTCCATATAACTGAGCAAAACGGATATTACGTAAACGACCGTGTACGACTACTCTTTATTCACGGACAATGCAACTAAATGTCCGTGTCGGTTACTTTATCTACACGGACATTTAGTTGTATATCCGTGTCCCTCTCTTAACAAATCAATAAAAAATAAAATAATCCTTGTATCTCCGAACTCGTTCTACACGGACATTGGTCAGAACAACCGTGTCGAATTACTCTAGCTACACGGACGTTTAGTTTCATATCCGTGTCCTTCATAACTATCGTACACGGACAAATATAAAATAATCGGTGTAGACTGCGAAAACGATCTACACGGTTTTTGTTAAACAACCGTGTCAAATTACTTTTTTCTACACGGACTTTTAACTTCATATCCGTGAAGCATTCTTAACTATCATACACGGACTGTATAAAAGAATATCTGTACTCATTTCTACACGGTTGTTTGTTTAACAACGGTGTGGAATTACTGTGTTTTACACGGACGTTTAGTTTCATATCCGTCAAGTCTCTTAACTACTACACGGACTATATAAAAGCATCCGTGTAGCTCTCTGTGCACATACACGGGCTTTTGTTTAAAGTAGCATTTGTTTTGACACGGACTTATAATTCACATCCGTGTAGGTATCGTAACTATACACGGACAAATATAAAATAATCATTGCTCACTCAACTCGTTCTACACGGGCTTTCGTTTAATATCCGTGTAGAATTGTCCCATTTTTTTTTCTTGATTTTTTTCATTTCTGGGCTAGCCTCCAGTTTAATTTGCTAGCCAGTTTTCCTACAAAATTCATATACCATTCTGTTTTGCTAGCCAGTTTTCCAGATAATTTGACATTAAAATATGCTTGCTAAATTCATATATACACTAAATTGTTATACAAATCCATGTTGAGCATTACAATATTCAGATAGAAACCATCTTGCCCAGCTACATCTTACAAAGTCGATCTGCTCCTTGCTGTACTCGGTTTGCTTTGATGGTTGCTACAATTATAATTTGGTATTAGTTAGTAACAATAAAATGTAGATGCAAGACAGTCGCAAATATCAATTGCTAATATAATGAAATGAGAATTATAAGTAAGCATAATATGAAAATATCAATTGCTATGATATAGGCACAATTAATATGAATTACATACCACATCTGGAAATTTGAATTGCATTTTTTCGACAAAGATAAACATGGAAATCATCATGTAATATCCGCATTCCCAACGGTCCTCCTGTTGCGGGCTCTACAATTTACATTTAGCGGCCTATGTTAGAATGACAATAATTTTTTGAACAAAATATGAAATTATAGAATTGTGTTGTGCTCACCGGCCACCACCTCCAAGTCAACCTCTTTCCCATTTTCTTGTCCGTGCTGCGCAATCCTCCTTGTGTAACGTATGTAGCAAAAGCCCTTACAAAATGGAGTGACTCTAATTAGCAATTCCACAATTTGTTATAATTGGAAAAAAATCAAACATAGTGAAAGATTATTGCTTACTTTTGCACAGTGTAGAAGATTGCTTCTTTGCACGTGCTAAATCCGATCTTTTTGGGTTGCAAAGAATCCACGACGTAAACCGAACTCAGGCAAGGCACAATGATGATCAAACACCAGTGTCCCCTGTGGGAGGAGAAGAATTATAGGATCTTAGCATACAATACCCAGATATTTTGGCATATATAATAGTGAGACACGTGTTTGCTTGACTTGATGGTGTGATTTCAATCATTTATATATTTAATCACAAGGTTAGAACTAACATCTGGTGGTAGGGCAAGAGAAGAAATCTCTTCTTCGCCTTAGCAGCTTGGAGCATCGCGCCACACAGGTAATCCGTAGCCACCTTCGGAGCATTTTTCACGTTCAACGCACTAAGTACGCTGGGGTCCAGAAAAGCACACAAGTTCTGTTTGCCCTTGTAGTGAGTACTATTGATTAGCCTCCTGAAAAATTATCATATGACATTAGAATATATTCTTCAGTGCTATACACATGATATAAACAATTTTTGGTCACTAACATGAGGTAAATGGTGATGTGCCCCACGGAGAGCCATTTATCGCACCCCGAGGCATGTAGAAAGTCCTTGAAGTCGGTGAACGGCAGCAGTACAACCGAGCCATCGTGTAGAAATATCCCCGGAGGGACAGGTATGACGACTTTCGTCATGTCCTTGGGTGCCGCCATCAAGCGGTCGTGGAGATCCTGCAAATCCTTTCCGGGAAGGAGCTTGTATTCTTCCTCGGTGAGCAGACGAGGTGGAGGTCCTGCTGGTTGGACAGGAGGGTCATGGCCTGCTGGTCCGGCAGTAGGGTCAGCAACTACTGGTCCGGCCGTAGGGCCATGGCCTGCTGGTTGGGCAGTAGGGTCAGCAACTGCTGGTTGGGCATCAGTTGCTGACCCTGCTGCCGGAGCAGCAGTTGCTGCTCCTGCAGCATGGTCAGCAACTGTTTGGGAAGGTCCTTCTGCTTCGTCCCTCCGTACCGGTGACATCACGCCCTCCGTGCGACTACCATCATCTCCTACTGTCTGTATCGAAATTTTTACCTTTTTCAAGTATTTGAAAGGAAGTGCTTTGAATGTAACCAAATAACTTGACTATTTATGCATTACCTGATCCAAAATAATCTGATTCTTGGGCCATTGCACGAATGACAGCAGGGCATCTTCGACATAGAGCATGCCATTCTCGGGTCTTTGGACAGGAAGAGGTACGTGCTCCCATCCCTCCACGACATTGTCAATCTGTACGGCGGCATGGCCGGGAAGTAGCTGCTCATTGTGCACTTTGTCGGCTGCTGGATGTACCATGCCCTTAGCAACAATCAGAGGCTTACTCCCGAGCCACAGCACGAGTTCGCATGCTGTGGCGTCCTGCAACTTCATGCAAGTAGTTATTTTGAAATTGAAATATTGTCCAACAAGTAGTAATTGCCTTTAGATACGAACAAGTAGTGATTACCTTTAGATGATCGAAATCGTATCCGAACGTCCCGGATGCCTGACTACTTCGCCGAACTCCCGTCGGGGTGGGAGGTGCTTGCTCGGCTGGCTGCGCCATAGCTGTAAAATCGGCACGCAACCTTGTTTCCAACTCCTCAATCTTTGCGGCGTACTCGGCGCTCACCTCCTTGCGTATCTGCGCAACTATCTCGTCTTTGTTCACTTTCGCACCTTGTCAGTCTGAGCCGGATGAAGAGTCGAATGAAGAGTCGGACACAATCTTGTCAGTCTGACAAGATTGTGCCCGACTCCTCATTCGGCTCTTCATCCAGCTCTGAAGGTCCTTCATCCCACCTCTTCCCTTTTTTTCCAAGGTCCTTCATCCAACTTTTACTCCACTCTTTCTTTATTAAAACATGTATATCTTCATATTACCCTCTGTAAACCCTAGCTACTGGCACCAAAAGCGAAGAGCCATCGTTGCTCACCTGAATGTGACATGGTTCTACAAAAAACAACATTATTAGAAACAAGCACAATTATACATGCATTAGTAAAATAATCACTAAAATAACAATTATACATGCATCACTGTATTATACATGCATTAGTTGATTATACATGCATTACTCTATTATTAGAAACAAGCACAATTATACATGCATCACTCTATTATACATGCATTACTAAACAAGCACAATTATCAAGCTAATCATCACTAAAATAACAGTTATATATACATGCATTACTGTATTATACATGCATTAGTTGATTATACATGCATTACTCTATTATTAGAAAAAAGCACAATTATACATGCATCACTCTATTTAATATACTAATTATTTACATTATCTCAACAAATCAAGCATGCATGCATTAATTACTAATTGACCTAAATAAGCAATAACAAGTAACATGAAATTAGAGAAAGAAAAGAGAAATATATACACGACTAACCTTAGCAAGATAGAGGGGAGAAATACAAATTAACTTCAAAGATCTCAGATCCGGCCTCCTTGTGCGCAGAAATCAGACCAATTCGTATACAGAGAGAGAGAGTATTAATTGATCAAAACGGCGCTGGAAGGAGAAGGCCTTTATCGATAATCAAAACCCTACAATAACCTTTCTCCACGGATTATTATGTAAAAAGCCGTGTAGAGCTGTCAAATATTTCTACACTGCTGTTTAAACAAATATCCGTGTGCAATTCGCATATTTCTACACGGTTCTCACCATAAATATCCGTGTGCCTCTCTCATGGCTATATACACTGTTAGTTAAACAATAATCCGTTTACAATTCCTGATAAACGTCCGTGTAGCTCTCTCAAGGCTATCTACACTGATTCTTTAATAAATATCCGTGTAATATATCCCACAGATATTTCGGGCTTCCAAAAAATTACAATATCACACGGTTTTTATATAAAATTGTCAAATCCGTATACAATGTGCCGTGTACAATGACCATTTCTGTAGTAGTGGTAAATTACTGGCAAACTATACTGGCACATTACTTACAACAAGTTTTACTGACAACCAAATACAGGTCCCATGCAGGCTGATACTTGCCAGTATAATTAACAATGCTGATCTGAACTGCTGGCACAATACAGTGATGGCATCATGCATTTATTAAACTAAGAGACAAGCTTGTTATGCAGACATTGAAAAGATAAAGCATAGTGTTGCAATGGATTTGTCGAATTTCAACTTGCTGCCACCAATACAGTTACAAATTTTGAATTAGCTTAAAGCTGTTTCGCTCTAAGAAAAATGTAAACTAAATAGGACAGATCATAGAGTACATAAAAATACAGTAGAACTTATTGGCATTCCTGTAAATTAGCGTATTTTGATGAAATAGGATAAGAGAGAAAAATCTAGAAAGAACTTGAAGAGGAGCTAAGTTCTTTTGGAGAAGAAGCACTTTTACGCTTGGCTTGCACAATGATCTCCTATTCCTTTTCTATTTGGGAACCCATTTTCTTTCCGTAAAAATTTTCAGGATTGGGGTATGTGCATTAATTAAACGAATGGATGTCTGGTTTTGATACTAATCCGGAGTTAAGGAGTGTGATTGTTACCAGTGCATTTGACGTTGTTTTTTTCATCTTTTTCATTTGTTTTTGCTTGAACTAATTTCTAATTTCTAATGAAAGGTGAGAGTTGCAAAGGAAGAAAAGGGAAGGAGAAGGGGAAGGGTATAACTGACATTTTATAAATTTAAAATGAGTTTTAACAGAAAAGATAATAAAATGAGTAAATTTGTGAGTTTTTGAAGTTTCAAAAGATAAATATGATATTATGAAGTTTAGAGAGGAAAATACTGAATTTTGAAGTTTTTGAGTATACATAAAATTCTCCCTTAAATTAATAGAACCGTTAGTTGCCACATGTCCTGCTGACTTTGAAGAAGAAAACAAAAAAAGACAAAAACAGAAGTATTGATATTTGAACTTAAATCCCTTGACCGTCAAGAATTACTTGCAATTATTAATTAGAGTTTAGGGAACATTTATATTAAGCACGCATCTAGGGAATAGGGAATCATTTTTGTAATGAGGAGGGTTCAAATGCCTCCATTTTTCATGCCTCCACCATGTCTCTATTTTTTAAAACTTTAATAACTCAAAATTTAAAACTTAAAAGTCAAAATAAAACAGTTGGATATGATCTACATCATTTTATCTATGTGCTCATAAAAAATTATCACATTTCGATTTTGTTTTTATGTGAATCAATAAGTTGAAAAATCAACGGCTAGAAATTATCCATATTAGTACGTTTTTTACAAGCTTTTGATGACAACCAAAACAAAATTGAAATGTCATAATTTTTTACACGTGCATAGATAATATGATGTAGATCATATCCATCGGTTTTATTTTGACTTTTAAGTTTAAATTTTGAGTTATTAAAGTTTTAAAAAATTGAGGCATGGTGGAGGCATGAAAAATGGAGGCATTTTTCATGAGGAGGGTTCAAATGCCTCCATGTATCTCAGTGAGGCGCCTAGCCTAAATACATATATAGAGGGCCTGATCCCCTGCATTTTGTTTTAAATTAAGCTATAAGAAGTGTAGTAAAGAAATGGAAAGTAGCATTGGAGAGGGAGAGAGAAAGGGAGAAAAGCAGGGGCGGGTGCCGGTGGATGTGGGGCGGCTGGGTGCCGTGGAGAGGCGCCATTTCATCGACAGCCTGATCAACCACATCGAGGAAGACAACTTGAGGCTCCTCCAGAAGCAAAGGAGTAGGATTGACCAGTACGCCCTCTGCTTTTTGATGGATATCAGTTGGTTTTCAAGCTTTTTTTCTTTTGTGCCAAAATAAAAGTCTGATCAAAATTAATTAATCTGTCAATATCCATGCCCATGCCCATGTAAATAACACCTAGCTAGCTAAGATAAGCTAGTTAGATTCTTAGCTAGGGGTGAAACTTTTTAGACGTAATTTAATTAGTATATATGTTTGTTATAATTAATATGAATTAAGGCACTTAAACATAAATTAAAATTATCAACAGAGTAAATGTGAAGCAACCAACAATAGAGGTGAGGTACAAGAATCTCAGTGTGGAAGCCGAGTGCGAGGTGGTGCAGGGGAAGCCTTTACCCACATTATGGAACTCTCTCATGAGCATGATCTCGGTACGTATGCATATTTCTAATAAAAATAAATGATATTTAACAGTCATATCCACTTACTACTTTCAATTTTAAGTATCATTTCATTGTTTTGCTGCCTCTGTAGTTGACATCCCCGGAAATGGCCATAATGGCAATTATTGCCTCTTGGCCTCTGTGCTACAGGTTGAAACAACCATACCAGTTTGATAGATATGGTCCAGAGCATAAAAGGAAAAATCGGCCGTTCCGGATTGGAATCGAACGGTACCGATCCGATTTCAGGCTGAGTTACGCGAATAGTGTAGATTTCATCACATTTCATCCGTTCCGGCCTGATTCCAGTCAAATTTCAGCCGTTCCAGACCGAAATAAACCGATTTCACCGAAACAGTTGAAATGCAAATTAAACAAACTCCACAAAATCTTTTGAGCTCTTGCGTGAATCAAACCTATGCCCTATAGCTAAGCAACCAAAGCCAACTATCACCACACCATACAACATTTGTTGTTGAAAGACACAACTCATTTGTATATATGAGAATTTTAATTTGTACAAGCTTCTGACAAAAAAGTCCAATTTTTCGATCCGATTCGGCTGATCCCGACTAATTTTTCCCATCCGGATCGGGATCGGACCGTGCCGATCCCGATCCCGATACCGACTTTTCCTTCTATGGTCCAGAGACTCTTAATTTGGACCTAATTATATGTATATGAGGAGATCAATAGAATTTTGGTACACATAAATTATATATCCTGATTAAATTTTGTGTGTATATATATAGGGTGTTACAAAGCTGCCTGGATTGAACTATCAACAAGCAACAATTCGCATTTTGAAAGATGTCAGTGGAGTTATCAAGCCGGGCAGGCAAGTTAATTAAAATAATACAAATTAAATTCCCAATTGGAGAGCACTTGAATTTAATTATATTTTTTTTGAGTAAACTAATTAAGCTTTACAACAAATAGTTAGTAATTGATCAACCAATTAAATATATAGGATGACTCTCTTGCTTGGACCTCCGGGATGTGGCAAATCGACTTTCTTGCGAGCTCTCTCTGGAAGGCTAGACAAATCTCTCAAGGTTCCTACATCCTCATAGCTTGCGAACTTTCAATTAACATTCTTTATTTTGCAATTAATAATTAGAACCTGATACTTTCTTTTGCAATACTATTTTTGGCCATGGATGCATGGTTTAAACTTTGAACCAAGGCTAAGTCAATAGTGACTATAGACTGCCCTGCTTTTTGCCATCAAGCACAATGAAATGACTCTCTCTCCAGTTCACGATACACATAATATTGGAAGGGCACCAAATTAATATAGCTTAAAATTTTCACAATAAAACGGGTTTTATTTGTTTAGGTAAACGGGGAAATTAGCTATAATGGATACAGGTTAGATGAATTTGTACCTGAGAAAACATCGGCATATATTAGCCAACACGACCTCCATATTCCTGAAATGACAGTAAGAGAGATTTTGGACTTCTCTGCAAGGATTCAAGGAGTTGGCAGCCGAGCAGGTAATTTCACAATCCGTCTCAAAGTTCCAATATTATGATTTTTTTTAACACTAGGAGTGATTCTATTGTTTTCCTTCGGAACCAAAAATATGCAGAGATAATGAAAGAAGTAATTCGAAGGGAGAAGGAACAAGGAATTACTCCTGACCCCGATGTAGATGCTTACATGAAGGTAAAAAGGACAGATCACTTGCTTCTTTGGTTTTAGAATTAAATCAAAAGGAAGAGAAAAAAATATAAATTTTAAATGTACTTTTTCTGATTTTAATTTCCTAATAATCTGTGGCGAGATTCTTCTGACACAGGCCATATCTTTGGAGGGGTTAGAAAGAAGTTTACAAACAGACTATATCATGAAGGTAATAAGTAAGCTCATATTAAAAGAAAAGTAGATAAAAAAAAAGTAAAATAGCAGTAACATAATTCAATCCACATTATGTTTAATATATTATAATCAGATTATGGGGCTAGACATATGCGCTGATACAATTGTCGGTGATGCCATGAGAAGAGGCATCTCTGGCGGCGAGAAGAAACGACTAACTACAGGTAATCTTTCAAATGTTTCTCATTCTTCATTTTTATATCTTTGTTTTAATTGTGTTTTTGGTGTTTCTCTTTCTTCATTTTTTTTTATAAAGTGGGTGAAACCCACCAATTTCATTAGAAACCATAATGTTCAAATGCTGTGAAGCTCCAAACAGCTAGAGCTCAAAGCATGTACAAAAGAAGCACTGGTATAAGCCCGTATATGAAAAAAACCAAAATACATCACCAAAGTAGCAAACTAAAAACATCAGCCTAGTCCAATAACCAACAACAACTAAGCAACAAAAAAACTAGTCCAAACAACAGAGTAACAACTAAGCTGTATAACCAGGGTTGTACCAGGCATAAGAGTTAAATCTCCTTGTGCCAGTAGGGTGGTCTCTTTCTTCATTAAATAGAAGTATATATATTATTTTACCAGGAGAGATGATAATTGGGCCTTCAAAAGCTCTATTTATGGATGAAATATCAACTGGATTAGACAGCTCCACAACGTACCAAATAGTCTCCTGCCTTCAGCAGTTGGCCCACATAGCGGAGTCTACTGTGGTTGTTTCGCTTCTCCAACCAGCACCCGAAACTTACAATCTGTTTGATGATATCATATTAATGGCTGAGGGGAAAATCGTGTATCATGGACCCAGAGACGAAATTTTAAACTTTTTTGACGAATGTGGGTTTAAATGCCCTCAAAGGAAAGGAGCTGCAGATTTCTTACAAGAGGTATTGTTTTAACAAATAGTCCTATATATACATATATTGCAAACTAAAAAAACATTCATAAATCCTGTTAAATATCGTAATTTCTTTCAAAAATGGCAATCGGTCTTTTACACATTGCTGCACATTTGGTTATGTCAGAGCATGATATTTTATAAAAAATGGAATGGACAGGTGCTATCCAAGAAGGATCAAGAGCAGTATTGGAGCCGATCAAAAGAGGCTTACAGCTACATCAAGGGGGATGAACTGGTTGAAATATTCAGATCGCACAAGGTTGGACAGTGTTTATCAGTCGAGCTAGCGAAGCCATATGACAAGACACAGTGCCACAAACATTCTCTTTCCTTTAGAAAATTCTCTCTGTCAAAATGGGAGTTGTTCAAGGCATGCATGGCCAGAGAGCTGCTTCTCTTGCGTAGGAACTCCTTTGCCAACATATTCAAATCTACTCAACTGGGTATAATGGCACTGATCACTGGTACAGTATTTCTTCGTACGCGCATGGGGGTCGATACACTTCATTCCAATTATTATTTGGGCTCGCTCTTCATTGCACAGCACTTACAAATGGTGAATGGCTGCTCTGAGATGGCGAGCACTCCAACCCGACTCCCAAGTTTCTACAAGCAGAGGGACCTCTTCTTTTACCCAGCCTGGACTTATTCAATACCTGCTTCTCTAGTGAGAATACCAGTCTCTTTGTTAGAATCAGTTATCTGGACAACCATTACTTATTTTCTTATTGGATTTACACCTGAAGCATCAAGGTAAATGCACTTTGCCATTTTTTTCTTTTCTTGTCCAGTTTACATACTTTATTTATGGAATTAGCATAGAAGGAAAAATACGCCGTTCCGGAGCGGAATTAGCCGTTTCGGAGCGGAATCGGACAGTACCAATCCGATTTTAGGCCGAGTTACGCGGTTAGTGTAGATTTCGTCAAATTTCGAACGTTCCGGCCTGATTCCAGCCAAATTTCATCCATTCCGGACCGAAATAGACCAATTCCACCGATTCCAGTCAAATTCAGACGTTCCGGACCGAAATAGACCGATTTCAGTCAAATTTCGACCGAAATAGACCGATTCCACCGAAACGGTCGATTCCAGTTAAAGTTTGGCTGAAACGCGAATTAAACAAACTCCAAAACTTTTTTGAGTTCTGCGTGAATCGAACCTATGCCCTCTAGCTAAGCAACCAAAGTCAACTACCACCACACCATACAACCTTTGTAGTTAGAAAATATAACTCATTTATATATAAGAATTGTAATTTGTACTATATCCATACCATACGCATATGGATATGAAGATGTTAACAATCTTTCATTTGGGTCTTTTTTTTTTTTTGAAGGTTGGATCCTTTAAGGTCCAACAATTGATTGATAATTAAAAAAGTTTTACAAAGTCCTAAGTATTACATGGTTTAAAAAAAGAGGTAATATACAATATTTGTACAGACGCTCCACTACAGTCCTATTTAGCCAAAGGTAGTCCAATTATGAACTTCCATGTCGGCCACCTCTATTAAGATTCGAACAGGTCTTGTTTTTTCCCCAAATGTTCGCGCATTCCGTTCTTTCCACAGCACCCAGAGGCCCGCTGCCCATGCCGTATCCCAAGTTTTCTTTTGTGTGACTCCACAATTTCGACGCCCAAGTAACCAGACTTGTACGATAGTGCGATCAACCCGCTGCTGGACAACGCGAGTCAAATTCCTCTGTGCTAGAAACCCTCTCCAAAAACTCACCGCAAATGGGCACTCCCAAAAGATGTGGTTTCTTGTTTCCAATATGGCTGACTGGCACAATCTGCATCCGATTGGCACCACGCACCCTCTTCTTGTGAGTATTTCCTGTGTTAGTATCTTGTTTTGTACAATGAGCCATAGAAAGATTTTGACTTTTTGGGGGGCCCGAATTTTCCATAGCTTCGTGTTTGTTAGGGAGATGATACCTGTGTGCCGCATACTCCTGTATGCTGAGGAGTAGGAGAATTGCCCCGAGGCGTTCCATCGCCATAGGATACGTCCTGTTTGGGGGCATGGTTTGATCGAGGAGCTGTAAAAATGTGTCAATTTGCCAAGTTCCTTTAGAAAATCTGATTGGTGGCCTCCTATCTGCCTCGGGTCAGTGACTCCATAGAGCTGCCGAATGGTGCTTGCCAAGAGGCCTTGCTGTTGGTTTTGGATGACCCAGAGCCACTTAGTCATGAGCGCATTATTCTGACACTCGAGATCGATGACACCCACCCCTCCATTTGTTTTCAGGGCGCATACTCGGTCCCAACTAGCCAAGCAATTAATTCCTTTGCATTCCTCGCGTCCCTTCCAGAAGAAGCGCCTTCTCATGCTATCGATGTGCCTGATGACCCCTTTCAGGATTTTCAGCGCTTGCATATAATGCAGCGGAATGGCTGACAGAACTGCCTTTACAAGCGTCTCCGCCCTCCATAGGATAGGTAAGCTGTCGTCCACCTCTCCATTCTTCTCTGTATGGCTTGGAGCATTGGCTGGTAATCTATCTTCCGCGGTCGTCTGATTGATAATGGGAGGCCCAAATATTTGAGTGGGAGGTGAGCCGGTGGCGACCTCAGAATGAGTTGAATTCCTCGCGTGAGTTCTTCCGGCAAGGAGATTGGCACAAATGAGCTCTTCTCTCTATTGATTTTGAGACCCGTTAGTTCCGTGTAGTTGGTAAGGACTCTTGTCACCACTCTCAGTGTTGTTGGATGTGCCTCACAAACAATTACTGTATCATCCGCGAATTGAATTATCTGTGGCGGAATGCTGAAGTGTGGGTGCATGGACTGCTCCGCATTCTTTAAAAGGTGGTCAAGTGCATCCGCTACCAAAATAAATAAGAGTGGGGAGAGAGGATCGCCCTGGCGGAGGCCCCGCTTGTGAGGAAAGAATCGAGTGAGAGCTCCATTAACCTTTAATTACCATCGACCGCGACGTTCGCAGTATCTCGACTAGCAATGCTAGCCACTTGGGTGGAAATCCCCTTTCGATCAACAGATTTATCATGAAGGTCCAATCTATTGTGTCGAAAGCCTTTTCGAAGTCTACTTTGTATAATACGGCCGGGATCTTGCTTTTGTGAAAGAAGGTTAGGAGTTCTCTTGCCGAGATAAAGGTTTCCATAATCGATCTGCCTTTGATGAAAGCAGTTTGGTTTTTGCCGACTAGGTCATGTAGGTAGGGCTGTAAACGATTTGCCATAACCTTCGTTACTATTTTAATGACAGTGTTGATGACACTTATAGGTCTGTAGTGCGAAACATTTGTCGGGGCCTCCTTCTTGGGGATCAAAGTTATTGCTGCTTGGTTGAAGGCTTTGATGCCATGCGCATTGTCATAGAAAAATCGGATCATTGCCATAACGTCATTATTAACTATTGGCCAGTATGTCCTGTAAAATTCGATGGGGAACCCATCTGGGCCACTGGACTTATCAGCCGGCATCTGATTGATTGCTTGCTTGACTTCTGTTTCTTCAATACGATCGTCTAGGGCTTTGAGTTGCTCAGCAAAGGATATCCCCACCTTGCCTGTGATATCGAACGGCTGATGCCTGGAATTCGCTGTGCCGAATAGTGTTTTGAAGTGGTTAAACAAGGTGATTTGGAGCCCGTTTTCCGGAATGGTTTGGCCGTTGTCTCCCTGGAGTGAGAGGATAGAATTGAAATTCTTTCTTCCGTTGGCAACGGCAAGGAAGTACTTGGTATTATTATCACCCAGTTTGAGCCACGTGCTTCCCGATCTTTGTTTCCATTTGGCTTCTCTATCTTCCACCAAGTTGAAGATGTGTTCCCGTAGTTTAATTCGTGTACGGAATTCACCCATGTTGAGTTCTCTTACCTCCTCCACATGATCTAGCTGTCGCAAAACCCATTTGGAGAGATTAAGGTGAGATCCCGCAGCCCTGAATTTGGCTTGTGACCACCTTCGGAGCCGTTTCCGAGTCTCCACTATTTTTTCAGTAGAGCGTGGTAGGGGGGTGTGAGCCAGGTTGAACCGAAGACCATGCTAGCTGAACCTCCTGTTGTGCCTCCGGATAACGAAGCCAAAAGGTCTCGAATTTGAATCGTGGTCTGAGTGACTGACGATGCGGTTTGATTTTGAGCAAAAGTGGTGTGTGGTCCGAAGCAGTGCAGGGTAGATCGTGCAGAGTGTAGGTTGTGCCGAGTGAATTGAAATGATGCGAGAGGAGTGCCCTGTCTAGCTTAGAAAACGTCGGATTGGGCCTTTTACTTGACCAAGTGAAAGTCCGCCCCCGAAGCGGCACATCTACCATTTCTGCACTTCCAATGAAGCTGTTGAACTGTATGGTGGCACCAAGGTTCCTAATAGGAGCAGTGGTGTCTTGGGCTGACCTATAGATATTAAAGTCCCCGAGTACAATCCATGGGAGATCGTTCTTGGCTCGTACGAGTCGCAATTCATCTATGAACTGAATTTTGTTAATCTCCTCTTGTGGCCCGTATACTCCTGAGCACATGAAAAAGAAATTTCCTCGCTTGAGGGTTATGGTTACTGTAAATGGATTCACATGGGTCTCAACAAGGGAGAATACATTACTCCACGCGAGTATGATTCCCCCTTTCGTCCCATCCGCTTGCAAACATTCATAATTATTGAATTTGGGTGGGCACACTTGCCTTATTTTAAAAATTGAGCACTCATTTAATTTAGTTTCCTGAAAGCACACTAAGTCTGGTTTCGCATCAATTACCATGTCCTTAATTACTGCACATTTTTGTAAATCTCCCATACCTCGCACATTCGAAGTCATAAATTTAAGCGGCATAGTTAAATTAGAATTAGAATTCATTGATAACCTAGTCACAAAATATGCTCCTGGATGAGCTCAGATTCTAGTTCCTATTGCAAAATGTGAAATATAAATGCATAAACTTAAACATAGCTTGGCTGACTTAGACTAAGTCGGCCTAATTAGCCCCTTCCTCTCCTTCCTCCTCACTGGAGCACTCATCAGCACTATCAAAGTCAAAGGCTCCCAAGACCGAATCCTCCATGCCAGTGTCCTGCCCCGGTTCTTGTGGTTCCCCAACTTCTGTGTTGCCCACCCTTTGCTCGATCCCACAAAGCTCATCAACTTCCTTCAGTTGCTTCTCTGATAGCCCAGTGGCTTCTATCATATCGTCTTCCAGGGAGCGGATCAAAGCCTTGCATGCCTCGTTCTTGCCCTTTGTATCCGGTGTCGCACCAGCCACCTCAGTGCCGGGTTTCTTTGGTCGGGTTCTTTTGGGAGTGTAAGTTTTGGGTGGCCCCTTTTCCAAGAACCGGGCACTTCGACAGGGTCCTGCTGGTTCCAGTGGTGCCGCCGGCTGTTCAACTTCTGCCATTTGTTCAGAGGGGTGTGATGCTCTAATTTTTTCCAGATCGGCCGGGGGCAGGGCACTTGTTGCCACTGGTGTGGGGTGGGTTTCTCTATCCTGGTGACTGGCAACGTCCCCAAGTTCTTCTTCTTCGAAAGGCTCCGCCTCTTCGGAAGGCTCCTCTTCAATTGGCTCGTCGTCTTCTTGCGCCTTGTACGCCGCTGCTTCCGCTTCCCACATGGCGAGATCCATGTCAAAATCATTTGGCGAAGCATAAGAGGCATATCCTTCGTCCATGGCCATAGCGGGTCCTGCACTGTTCGAACCGCTAGCTTCAATCGGATCCGCAATCGGACCCGGTAAGCTTAGTGGGTCTGGTGGCTGAGTCACCGTTTGGTCCGAGCGCAATATAGGGGTCGGGTTGAGATATTTTTCTAATGCAGCCTCTCCTATTTCCTCAAGGTCCGAGGTGTTGGAGTCTGCGGCCCGAATCTGGCCTTCCTGAACTGGCATGAATTGGGCCCGAAAGTTTGAGGAGAAGTCTGCTTGATTTTGTTGAGGTAAATGGCCGGGCTGGCGTTTATCCAGGCCCAAGGCCCGATCCCTAATGGGAGAGGGAGAGTGCGGCCTCGTTTCTGCCTCCCTAATTTTCTTAGCAGGCGAAATCTCAATGGGAATTACGGGCCTTGAAGTTGAGTCTACCATTGGGCTTTTGTCTTTACGGGGCTTGGAGAGAGCTGTTTGAATTTTCTTCCCCCCCGAATGTGTCTCCTCAGCATTAATGTGGATAGGTGACTCCCTGTGGGCCCCTGCGTGAGGTGTTGCGTGTAGGACAGCGTCTGACTTGTTTTTAATGCGTGGAAAGGGATCGCCTCCAGTAGATGCAGAAATGGACCTATCCGGTTGGTCAAACGGCCGTTTTGGCCGGTCCTTGGCCGCCTCTCCCGTGGGAGACCCACCCCTGTCTGTGGCCCGAGGTTCCATTGTCGGCAATTGGGGATCCGACCGAATGGGTTTCAGTGTGAATGTGGGGCTGTTCTTCAAGATGCCGGCTAGTTTATTCTTGCGCTCACCATCCTCTAGCATCTCGTATATCCCATGAATCGTTTCGTAGTCGATTGCAAGAAGGTTGCTCCCTTCGCCACTAGCAGAAAACCCGGTTGCCGCTTTAACATTATCCCGGTGAACTCGCTGAAAAAACTCTTCGGCTGGAGTTGTGTCAAAAGGCAAAGCTTGGGCGATGGGCTCATCAATCCAGCTATGAACCGCAATCTCTATTGGACGCCCAATGCCTCTGATCCACATCAGGAGGCCTCGCGGTATATGAGATAGTTCTTGAACCGCCACCACTACCATCATAGTCTCGAGGGATGTTGCTCTAGTCATGGAGGCATGCTCCAGCACAATCTCGAACGAACTCACAGCCGAGATGAGATGGTCTATGGTCCAGGCCTACGGAGACATCCGCTTGAGTTCCAGCCATACTTTGTAGCGAAGTTGCATGGGGTAGCCGTTAACTGCCGGGCTCCAGGGGAAAAGCACAAATCTGAGGTCCTGGAGTGGTCTAGTGAATTGTTGTAGGAAACGGGAGCGATCCATACCTGCGGGGAGTAAGAGTAAGAACTGAGCGTCGCTAATGTGCGTTATGCGGAAGGGAAACTCTGATCGGCAAGTAGACATCAGAACTGACTGAACCACTTGTGTATTACTGGTCGGGCGAAGACGCGCGTCAATAACAATTGCTCGATTGAACTCTCCCATGTCTGCCTTCATTTGCTGTGTTTCTGGGATATACACCGAAGCGAGGTCTGGACGGTCATCAGGAAGGCCGGACTCCCCAAAGTTTCCTCGCGGTTGTAACGGGTCGCAGGCCACTTGTGAGACTAATACAAGGGTGGGGCAGTGCTTGGCCTCGTGGCCCTTCCGCCAGCAGTGGGCGCAGACACGTTCCTCGGCCTTGCATTCTTTTTGGTCATGACCGAGACGGAGGCAATTGTAGCAGCGGCCTCGCCACTTGGGATGGGTAGGCCCTGGCGGGAGGGGTAAGGGGAGCGGGGAGGAGTCGGGGCCGTGACCGGATGAGGAACTGTGTTGGATTAATGGCCAGGGGTTCTGGTCCAGGAAGTGGTTCCATGGGAGAGACTGAAATCTCTGAGCTGGCGGGGGGAAGAGAGGAGGGTTGTGGTTCGGGTTCAAAACGTGAGCATATGAGGGTGCATTTGATTGTGGCTGAAGGTGATTGGTTGGGGGGCGTCTTGGTTGGTGAGGTGGCTGCATTGAATGCATGTTGGTGGTGGATAGTAAAAGCTCTGTTCTGGGTGGTTGGAAACTAGTAATGGCTGTTGGGCAGGGAGGGTTCACTAAGGTATTAAAACAGGGGCTTACCTGAGTGGAGCAATTAATGAGACATGGCTCTTGAGCGGCTGGGTAGGAAAATAATTGTGCTAGGCGTCCTTCTTCCTCTCTATGGCCATTAATGCCGTCCTTGCTGCTGCCCTGCTGGGGAAACTTCCGCCGCTGATGTGTGAGGTTCAGCGCACTCTTTTCATGATTGCCTTGGGTACTGTAGCGATTGTACCTATGGTGAGCAGAGTGACTTGGGAAGGAGCGGCTACCTTTCTTCGCCCTACTAGAGTGGGTGTAGGCACCCCCTTTACCTTTTCCATGGAGCGGCTGCCGGCGCTGTACAGTAAACCAGCCATCGCCAGCTGGGAAGACTCCTTTCGCCATTAAAAAAAAGATATAGAATAGAAATATTTATTTTTCCTTCTTCATTTGGGTCTACAATGTCTTTTTTTTTTTTTTTTGTTCGAGGCAACAATACCCTCATTTCTATCATAATATAGACGATGATGAAGTGATCCAGCCAGCACGACATAGTTTCTGGGAGTGAAAGAATGTGTTTTTAGTTGTAATGCTTGTATTATATTGTATTAGTGGATTATTTGATTGTAATAATTTTTCTAATTTTTTTTATTAATTTTTTGCTATTTTTTTAGTGTAAAACAAGCTTCTAGCAAAAAAATCTGATTTTCCAATCCGATTCGGCCGATTCCGACCGATTTTTCCGAACCAGATCGGAATCGGACGGTGCAGATCCCATTCCGATTCCGATTTTTCCTTCTATAGAAATTAGCATCAACCGCTTTAGTATAAATGTTTTACTATAGTAAAAGGGCAAGAATAACAATACCTTAGCCAGCAACTCAGTTTATGATTTTAGTTTTCTTATTACAAAATAAATTACTTCAGGTACTTCCGACAACTCCTGCTCCTATTCTTTCTACATGCACTATCTCATTCTATGTTCCGAGGCGTTGCTTCCTACTACCAAAATACTGTGGATTCTACTCATGCGGGCGATATTCTTTTGACGCTTTGCGCAATTTTTGGAGGATTTGTTCTCCCTCACCGTAAGCAATTGCTCATGTTTCATTTCTTCTCTGCACATGAACCTAGAAATAATACTCTCTGATGAACCTTTTTATCATACCAGTTAACTTCTACTAGAAGATCTTAAAACCCTTCTTACCAGTTTATTAATCACCAAGAGAGTCAAAAAAGGACTAAAGTACAAAAATTTTGAGTTCTAAAAGCTGATAAATGGTTTGTATGGATTTGGAAAAGTATTGATTTATGAATCCTTTTGCAGCTTCCATGCCGCAGTGGCTCAAATGGGGATTTTGGGTTTCACCTATGACATACACTCAGATTGGTCTAGCTGTAATCGAATTTCTTGCCCCGAGATGGCAAAAGGTATTATCATAAATAAGATAAGTAAAAATAAGCAAAAGAAGAAATCTACTTGCATAGCCGGTCCTTGACATTTCTTTTCTAATCCTTTGTTTTCTGTTCATTTTTTACTTTCACTCATCAAACTAGATGCAATCATCAAATGTAACAATTGGGACACAAACCCTGATAAGTCGAGGGTTGAACTATGCTGGATATTACTACTGGATCGGAGTTGGAGCCCTTATTGGTTTCATCCTTTTGTTCAACTTTGCATACACTCTTGCCTTGACCTTCAAAAGACGTAAGACTCTTTGAGTTCACAGGAAATTCATAATTAATTAGTTTAAGAGAAATAATTAACCAACCTTTTATTTATCTAGCTACAGCTGCATAGCTGTTCATAAATAATATTTTCCCAAGTGGACTGTAATAACTAATAACCAAAAAATTAGCACTTACGCTTCTTAAATATTTAAATTAATTAAGGTGCATGCAAAGGTTAATTGAATTTGTAGTTCAATTAAATTATTTACCAATCGGTCATCCATCCCAGCTTATGGAGCTTCGAGAGCGATTATATCTCGTGAAAAGCATCATCAACTTCAAGGCCATAAGGTGGTTGATTCATTAACAGCAAACCCTCAAGAACACAAAGAGGCCAGTATGTTATTGTTTTTATCTAGTACCACTTGGAATAACAAGATTGTTTTTACTGACTTTATTCGTTTTGTAAATTGGCAACGATCTATTTGGCAAAGAATATTACAACTAACTACAATATTGTTATTTGCAGGGAAGATGGTGTTGCCTTTTATACCCCTCACTGTATCATTTCAGGATTTAAATTACTATGTTGATGTTCCTCCGGTAAGTTTGCTATGAAACAATTCATGTATTGGTTATTTTTATATACATATATGTATATATTAGAAATTGTTGCCAAGGGTCAACTAGATTTACAGATATGACAAACAAAAAACAGCAGAAATTCACAGGCCATTTAAATCATGATGTAGGAAATGAGAGAACAAGGCTATGCAAAGAAACGACTCCAACTTCTACATAACATAACAGGGGCATTTCGACCAGGTGTTCTTTCAGCATTAATGGGGGTTAGCGGAGCAGGAAAAACAACCTTATTGGATGTGCTTTCAGGAAGAAAAACAGGAGGATATATTGAAGGAGAGATACGAATTGGTGGATATCCTAAGGTGCAGGAAACCTTCGCAAGAATATCAGGCTATTGTGAACAGACAGACATCCATTCTCCACAAATCACCGTGGAGGAATCGGTTGCTTATTCAGCTTGGTTGCGTCTACCGGCAAAAATCAGTGCTAAAACTAGACATGTGAGTTGATTCTGCTTATTTTATGGTATCATATATTCAGATATACTTGCTGAATGTAGTGAAAAAACATTAAGGAATTTAAGTGATTACTGTTTGGTTTGTCTAGGACTTTGTAGACGAAGTAATTGAAACAATAGAGCTTGATCCCATAAGAGATGTTCTGGTGGGCTTACCAGGTTTGAACGGTCTGTCGACCGAGCAAAGGAAAAGGCTAACTATAGCAGTGGAGTTGGTGTCTAATCCATCAGTAATATTAATGGATGAGCCCACATCTGGTCTGGATGCCCGTGCTGCCGCAATCGTCATGCGTGCTGTTAAAAATGTTGCTCAAACCGGTCGAACTGTTGTCTGTACCATCCACCAGCCAAGCATTGACATATTTGAAGCCTTTGACGAGGTACTACGCACTTTTCTATTGTGAGATAACATAGTTAATTTCTTTTATTAAAAACCGAAGCACCTTCAAACAAACTCAACTATTCACTCTTTCCAATTCCTTAACTCTCAGCTAATTTTGATGAAAAGGGGTGGAGAATTGATCTATTCCGGGCCTCTGGGTCGACATTCGGGTAAAGTTATTGAATATTTTGAGGCAAGTTTTCTGATGCCCAGTAAAAGTTCGAAAATAGGACCTAATAACTTAATTATTACAAGTGCTTGATCTTACAAAAAAGTTTTCAGGGTATTTCTGGAGTACCAAAAATCAGGGATAACTATAATCCGGCAACATGGATACTGGACGTTAGCTCCCCATCTGTTGAGGCGCATCTGGGAATAAATTTTGCACATATTTATAAGGAATCAAATATATATAGGTGAGTTCTTATGACCTTTTAGGACAAAGTGTGGGTAAAGTTTTTATTGTATTACTTTTAAATTTTTGATCAGTTGGTACAGATATCAGCATTTCTTTCCAACCACATGTATAAACATGTCCATCATATGCATGTAACTCTCGAGCAAAACAACTAGTGCAACCCGTCA
Source organism: Carex parvula (assembly GCA_025461045.1). Classification (NCBI taxonomy): domain Eukaryota; kingdom Viridiplantae; phylum Streptophyta; class Magnoliopsida; order Poales; family Cyperaceae; genus Carex; species Carex parvula. The sequence continues at coordinate 1,334,811 of JAJGRW010001042.1, read as the reverse complement.
TCATTTTCTTTTTCTAATTTTCAATTGCATTTATATAAATTGAAGGGAGAACGAGATTCTGGTGAAACAACTAAGCACGCCTTCACCAGGGTCGAGCGATCTTAGATTCAAGACGCGTTACCCGCAAAAGTTCTGGGTGCAGTTCAAGGCATGCCTGTGGAAGCAATCCTTGTCCTATTGGAGAAGCCCTCGGTACACCATGAAACGCATGATGTTCATGTTCATAATATCTGTCATTCTTGGTCTTTTGTTTTGGAAGCGTGGAGGCAAAATGTATGTTTCATTTATCAGAGTAAACTTACGGCTAACAGATAGGGGGATTAGGATCATTTCTTCTAAATGTTTACGAAATATTCTTTTCTTATTACTTTTTTCAGAAATAACCAACAAGATTTGTTCAATATATTGGGTTGCATGTACTTGGCAACATTGTACACCGGAATAAGAAACTGTTCATCAACGGTACCCTTCATTTCTCCCGAACGCACAGTTGTCTGCAGAGAGATCTTTGCAGGAATGTACTCTCCATGGACTTACTCCTTTGCTCAGGTTAGGTACCTGATCTTCATTTAATTTTTTTCGGCAAAAACTTCCTTTGTTTTTTTTGTTTTACTTAATCAGCAAAATACATTTGTAGCTAGGTATAACAAAAAAATTACCTTAGTCAATCAAGCACAAAGTCATATATTTGTTGGCATTAAATAAATGCAGGTTGCAATAGAGATACCGTATGTGTTGTTCCAGGTAGTGCCATTCATGATCATAGCGTACCCAGCCATTGGTTTCGAATGGAATGCCGGGAAATTCATGTATTTCTTCTACACCATGTTTTGCACGTTTCTGACAATGACTTACCTCGGCATGATGCTCATCGCCGTGACTCCCACTGTCCAGCTCGCCACTATTCTGCAGCCTTTTTTCTACCAACTTTTCAACATTTTCTCCGGCTTCATCATTCCTCGCCCCGTATATGACCATCCCTCCTTCCAATTTATATCTCTCTGACAGCAATTAATGTTTGAATTTAATTAATTTTTCCTGCAGCAAATTCCGGGATGGTGGGTTTGGATGTACTACACATGCCCGTTGGGCTGGACTCTGAATGCGCTCCTCACCTCGCAGTACGGAGATGTCCCAAAACTAATCATCATCTTTGGAGAGGAGAAATCCATTTTGCAGTTTTTAGAAGATTATTTCGGGTTCCGCCATGACCGTTTACCACTGGTTGCTGTAATTCTTGCACTGTATCCTATTGCTTTTGCCACTCTTTTTGCTTTTTTCATGGGAAGAATCAATTTCCAAAAAAGATAAGGCAGCTTTTATTACAAACATTGCTTTTGTGTAAAGGTTAAAGAAAAAATATCAATCAAACTAAGGAAGAGATTGTTAAATTATAAACTTATTTTTAATAATAAAGTTAAGTTTGTTGAGAAATATGAATAAAACTCATTGAATTCTGCAATGGACTGAATTTGAGGCTGATTAAAGAGGGACTTGAGAAAAGCAAACGTTGGTATTTTTTCTAGTGACCGACCTATAGATTTAAAGAACTTTTGGTCTAGTTTTAATTTTTTTTTTTAAATCCGGTCTAGTTTTATTAGTGAAGATCTCAAGTCAATCTTGGCAGCTGCTACGTACCAAACTCACAAAAAAAGAAAAAAAAAGATCTCAAGTCAGTTAGGGGTGTCAACGGGTACGGTAAGAGTCGGGTGGAAGCATTTTTATACCTGTACTGTTACAAATTGCTCTTATCCGTATCCTACCCTTACCCGTTACAAATTGCTTTATCCGTACCCTACTCTTACCCGTTATGGTTGTCGGATAACGAAACATTACCTGAAAAGAGTAGTATTTGCCTTTTTTTAGAAGGATAAATGTACGATATTATGAAATTTATAGGAGAAATATGAAATTCGAGATTTTTTTAGGCCTATACATGAAATTCCTTCAAAATATATGTGCTACGAAATGTAAAATGTTAGTTTCCATAATTAGAAAAGGCAAAAAGTATAAAAATAAGAAACAAATGTAATAAAGTGAGTATCCCAAATTCCCAATGTAGAAGATTGTTATATTAATTTTTTAAAACTCTAGTTGTTTATAACTACTCTAGATTTATATTGTAAGCTGAATTCTACTGAAACAAAGATAACTATTTTTTGGACGGAATTTTTAAAAAGAGAGATAGAAGTGGGTGTCATTTGTTTGTTTAGATATTTAAAATTAGAAAACTTAACTCCGTCTTAATTTTAAAAAATAAAAGAATATTTGGATATGTTTGAGGCTGGGGCCGGAGAATGCCGGTGCGGCCTGCGTAGAATTCGAATTTCTCCGAAACAGGAGTGTTTTAGTTTTTTTTTTTTTGGAAAATGGTATGATTAAAAATTTCGGGTCGAAGAATTGGTAAATGAAGCCGATTTAAACATTGACACAGCCTTGTGTAAGAAGAGGTGAGACGGACATAATTATAAAAAGGTTATTGCACTAATTTGTTCACAAAATGACATGACACAGCACATTTATTTTTGGGAGTGCCTAGTTATCCCCGGAATCCATCTCCCGTTTTATCCTCCAGTCAATAACTACTTTAATAACTACTAACTACTTGGGAGGACCACTTACTATTTGGAGATCGCCTAATATCTGAAATATTTTACAACTGGTGCGCACAAGTATTCACATATAATAAATCAAGTATTCATCTATAATACATCAAGTATTCACACCTAAGATATCAAATATTTAAAAAAAAACTTGACACATATTCACCCATCTTTTACACGTTTTTAGAGGTGATTTTTTTTCTCCGTTCAATCTAACCAATATTTCTGACGATCTGTGAGGAATTTTGCAAATCTAAAACTACCAACGTCTTCTGCACAATTTTCTTTTCAAATGAGATCCATGATGACATACTTTCGAGTTATCCGTTGCACAAGTATTCACACCTCGTCATGCAAGTATTCACACCTCGTCATGAAAGTATTCATCCCTTATCGAGCAAGTATTCATCCTCGTCGTGTAAGTGTAAATAGTTCATGTATCAAGAGTATTACAAGCATATGTGCATACCTCGATTAATTTTACAAGAGCGCACAAGTATTAACATATAATAAATCAAGTATTCATCTATAATACATCAAGTATTCACATCTAAGATATGAAGTATTTAAAAAAAAACTGGACACATCACTCACCCATCTTTTACATGATTTTAGAGGTGGTTTTTTTTCTCCGTTCAATCCAACCAATATTTCTGACGATCTGTAAGAAATTTTGCAAATCTAAAACCACCAACGTCTTCTACATAATTTTCTCTTTCAAATGAGATCCATGATGTCATACTTTCGAGTTGTCTGTTGCACAAGTATTCATACCTCGTCATGCAAGTATTCATTCCTCATCGAGCAAGTATTGATCCTCATCGTGTAAGTGTAAATAGTTCATGTATCAAGAGTATTACAAGCATATGTGCATACCTCGATTAATTTTACAAGAGCGCGCAACTATTTACATATAATAAATCAAGTATTCATCTATAATACATCAAGTATTCACACTTAAGATATCAAGTATTTAAAAAAAAAACTGGATACATCACTCACCCATCTTTTACACGTTTTTAGAGGTGATTTTTTTTCTCCGTTCAATCTAACCAATTATCTGACAATCTGTGAGGAATTTTGCAAATCTAAAACCACCAACGTTTTCTACACAATTTTTCCTTTCAAATGAGATCCATGATGACATATTTTCGAGTTATCCGTTGCACAAGTATTCATACATCGTCATGCAAGTATTCATCCCTCATCGAGCAAGTATTCATCCTCGTCGTGTAAGTGTAAATAGTTCATGGAGGTGGGAGAGGGAGGTAGAGGTGGGAGAGAGAGAGGGAGGCGGAGGTGGGAGAGGGAGGCGGAGGCGGAGAGGGAGAGGTGGGAGAGGGAGGCGGAGGCGGAGGTGGGAGGCGGAGGCAGAGATGGAGAGGTGGGAGAGGCGGGCGGAGGCGGAGAGGGAGAGGTGGGAGAGATGGGTGGAGGCGGAGGTGGGAGAGAGAGGGAGAAAGAGGAAAGAAATAAAGGGAGAAAATTTGATAATTAATTTCCAGGAACCATTAGGTAGTTAGAATTTATAATTATAGTTAGAAGATGGAGTTAGTTAGTTAGATGATGAAATGGGAGAAAATATAATTACCCTTTATTTTTTTTTGTAACAAGCGGAATATGAATAATTGAACGTAATTTCCGGTAATTTTGCCTTCTCTCTCTGTTTTTTTTTTTACTTAAAGCCCGTAGACAATTTTGACTTGTTTCTACTTGACTTAATTTTGCCTTGCCAGAGAACTAAAATGCATATGCGCAGTAAATTAAAAGAAAAGGAAAAGGAATATCCGAGCTTGGGCTTTTGTGATGAATCCAGAGGAAGAAAAAAATGAATGCATTAATTTTTTATATGTACTGCTCAGATATTTGCGCTAGCAGAGAAATTAACACATTTTTTTTAAACTTGAAAAGATATGGGCTTATCATTAGACTACTAAAATAAAAAAAATTAGGGATGGGCTTGGTCTTGGACTGAAATAAAATTCACAGGAAAGAAATTTGGGCCATTAGTAATGTTTTTTTTTTTTTTAATTTCCAAGCAGAAAGAAAATGCTTCCTTGAAAAAGACATCTAACTTCTGAACTATCAAAAGTCTAAAAGATAAGACATAAACTTCTCTCTATAAAAATTTCTTCTAGGCATCACTTCATTCAAAAACCACTAAGATATGCCTGGTTAAAAAAAAAAGAACCATAAAACTGTCTAAATTTGTTATCTAATATGTTACAATTTTAAAGTTAATCCTGTCTTAATATCATGACATGTAAAATATATATCTCTTGCTCTGTTGTAATTCAAAATTATTCATATTTGCATACTTTTCAGGGTGGGCAAAATTTTATTTTCAGTTTTGCAGGTAAAATTTGAACTTTTTTCTTGAAAGGTTAGGTAATTTTTTTTATTAACCTGGAATTTATTTTCTAATTTTCTCACTTGCGACCTCTTTATGGGAAATTTTATGAGGTCAATTTGGGTCGATGCCCATCGGACTCAAAGTGAGTTCGCTGGGTTCGATGACCATCCGATCTGCTTTAAAATTCGCGCCCGCAATTTTGCGTCTGCTTTCAAATTCGTGCGCACGAATTTTAAAGCAGATCGGACGGTCCTGAAACCCATCAGACTCAAATTTGAGTCCGATGGGCATCGGACCCAACCTGCTCTCAAATTTTATATGTATCAGCTATGAAGAGTGCACGCATTTGTCCGGATTTGGATTAAACAGACCGGCCTTTGCTCTATTTGCTACCATGTTATGCCAACAATGTTACTTTTCTGTTTAATTTTTTGTTGAAATATTCTATAAATTAACCCTTAAAAAATATGTATAATACTCAATTAATGCTTCCCAGCCAGGATGGTCATCTTTCTTGTTAGGCTAGAGATGGTCCTTTGATATATAATAACCCACAACCCCTTTGTTACAATTGTTCCATCTATTATTTTACACAACAAATATAATATTAGTAGGAGTGGATCTACATGTATGTCTAAGCCACCCCAATGATTTAAATTTTTTTAATTATGTACATTAAAATTTAATTTAAATTTTGTTTTTTTTTAAGCTTTTATATAGTCTAGCCCCCCTCGTAAAATGATAAATGTGTGCTTGTAGTGTAGTGGTAAGAGTTCTATTTGGAAGTAGAACTAGGGTGTTCTTAAGCACACCAAGTCTCTTTGTGAGCTTAATTCAAAAACCTATTGAATTGGCTTCAAACGATGCATCCAAACCATTGAAACCGAAATACTTCACGAGTGATATGTTTACATGTCAAATTTATAAATTTTTGAACTAATTTAGTATAAAGTCAAGCGGTCAAAAAAGATAGTTTATAAGTTAATTTTAATGTGTTTATTTTTCATCATTTTTTTACTGCTTGACTTTATATTAAATTAATTCAAAAATTTAAAAATTTGACATGTCAACTCATCACTCGTGAAGTAGATCGGTTTCAACAGTTTGGATGCGTCGCTTGAAATTAATCCGATGGATTTTTGAGTTAAGCTCACAAAGAAGCTTGGTGAGCTTAAGAACACCCTATTTGGTGTTTGTAAGGTCATGGGTTCAATTCTCACTAACCATAATTTTGTTACATTTTTCACATATTATGCATTTTATAGATTAACTCTATTCAAATTTTTTAGTTCCGCCCCTGAATATTGGCCACATTCCTCCTAGTTCTCTTTATAATGGCAACTCAATAAAAAGTTGGTTTAAAATCAAACCGTCAGAAACAGAGAAGAACAAAAAAGAAGGCAGCAAAAGAGAGAGACAATGGCAATTATGTTGCCAGTTGTAAATTGCTCCTAGTTCTAGTGATTTTTTTGTCCTTAATGACTCTGAAAATCGGAATTGAAAGCAAAATCGATAAGTTGATTAAAGAATCAGAATCGGATGAATAAGTAGGAATCAGACGAATCGGATCCAAAACTCAATTTTTTCTGGAAAAAAACTTTTGTACTCAATTATAGAAATAATTATAAACAAATTATTTGTCAAAAAAGTTATGTTAACTTAAAAAAATTTCACTTATAGAATACAATACAAACATTCATCTGGTTTGTTCTTTTCTCTGTACGTCTCTTTTCTATAGGACTGAGAATCCTATTAAAAAAATCGAATTCCTTTCTAATATTTTAAAATTCCATATCCGAGATCTTAAAATCGGTATATTATATCTTATAATCTTTTTATTTTAATCTCAGAAGGCCATTCTTTGTTTTTGAAAGTTCTTTTCCCATGTATTATTTAGGCCCACAAAAGTCGGCCCATTCACTATCTAAAGTCTAAACGGTGGCCCAACTGGTCAAAATCACCTTCTAGGCTTCTACCTTCACTCGTTCTATTGAATGAATCCATATTCTCTGCATTAACACAACTTTTGAGTTTAAAGGTTTCCACCGTTAAATTGCATCTACGGTTAAGATTTAATCAGGCCCCGCTTGTCAGATTTCGACCCTTAACCTTTCTCCAGTTGCTTTTTCTTCTTCATGTGCTTCTCCGACGAATTATCAGATTCCCTCACAAAAATCTCAAACCAAATTAAAATGGGAAACACTTAATTAGGATTGTGGGATTGTGGAATAGGGACACGTGCAGTAACTATATTTAGATTCCTCTCTAACTCTAAAGGATCGATATTTGTTTGAAAAGCAAAAAAAGAAGTATGTGTCAAGTGAACGCAATGCTGTCGAAGGAGTTGTGATATAATTAATTAATTAATGCTTCGTTTTCTCTTTGCTTGTCTCTTAAATTTTCTCTCCTCCCTTATCGTGTCCCTCGTCTCTCGTCACTCGGTGCATCCTTCCCTCAGGTCTTTCTCGTTAGCATTTTTGTCGTTCTCTCCGTCTCTCCGTTTGCTGAATAAGAAAGATGGTGAATTTTTTTTAATACACAGAAGAAACAACACTAGAGCCTATTCGGCAATCGAAATTTTTATGATAATAAGAATTTTTAAATATGAGAATGAGAATATAAATTTTCCAATTCTCAACTTGAAAAACTTATGAGAAATTTTAGAACATAGGTGTTCGACGAGTATATGAAAAATAAGTTAATTAGAAACTAGTTGTTATTTTTTCTTTTTACAATTCATTTTTTTGTCGAAGAAGTTATGTTAATATCAAACTCTCTTTAAGTACATATATTGATGCAAAATACTGATTCAGATTAACACATTTGTATATATCATAATCTTATAATTTAAAAGGAGAAGATATTACTCGACTTACGCGATTAAACGTTGAAAAAGAAACTCAACTTAGAAATTAACTTAATACATTTGAAAATTTTGTTGCCCGGGGTCAAACCTTGCAAACATTTGAAAAAAAAACAATTAAAACTTCTACTACTCAATTAAGTTTTGATTAGGTAATGTTTGCCATGTGCTAGATTAACCATATAGCTTAATTAATATAAGTGAAACAACTGCATTATGCATGAATGAGGATTTGATAAGCCATAATGCTTAATTACGTTTCCAGTTTTTATGCATGCTCAAAAGTTGATAAAAAAAACCGGAGGTTTGATTGAATAATTTTTTTCCGTGAGAAATGGGTTAAGAAGGAAGAAAAATACCCTTAGATAGGCTGTTTTTGGATGGTCCAGAATGTTCAGATCAAGTGATTTTCAAAAAAAATAGTAAACAAATTTGAAAAAAAATGTAAAATTTGGTTTGCAAGTACATATTCATTTTGTTAATCATGTTGAACGGTTCGGATCGACCGTTAGAATTTTGAAAAGTCAAATTTTAAGCCGTAGCATGGACCCAATTGACGCTATGCATAGCACCGTAGCCTCACTCAGGAAAAAATACCCCTGAGCAAACTTTATCCATGAAAATTAATGGAAATTAATTGAGTGCGCCGAAGCCGAACAGACTATGCAGTTTTTAGAGAATTTTTCAAGGAACTACATATCTTGTGTGGTTCCTTAGTGAACGTACGTATCATAACGCTACACAGTTATAGTCACTTAGTCTGTTGTCTTTATTTAGAAATTGCAAATTAAACACGGTCCCTCGTGCGTATAGAAAAAAGGAGTCATGTAACACAAAAGACATAGCATAAAAATACCAAATCAAATATGTAATTTCTTAAGAATCACATGTTTGATGTTGTTATTTCCATGTTATGAAAAATGGCCGTCATTTTTTTATTTCTTTAAAAATATTTATTTTATTCTAAAAACAAAAAAGTTGTGTAATAAAGGAACCTTTTGTTCTTCTATTCTGTGTGTCGTTACTTGAGTTAAAAACTGACACGAGAGAGAGAACTTCATCCAGTACCGCGACTTATTAGTCACTTAACACAATATAAATATGTATTTGCGTAATAATAAACAAAAAAAAGTTAATGGTCCATTTATGAATATGATGAAACTACTATACGGATATTAATTATTACTTTTGTAACTTCAATAAATAAGAATACGAGAGTACAAATAATATTATTTTTGGGTGCATAAAAAATAATACGGATAATATCTATTTTCAACGGATAGAGATATTAAAATATTTTCCTCCAAACTGTATTATTTTCGTTAACATCTCTAGTATCAAAGTCGTCGACTCGATGTGCAATAAATGATAAATTAAGATGATCTTTGAAAAAACAATATATTAATGTGTCAAAAGAGGTCGACACTCTATTGGTAGAAAAAAATATCACAATATTTTAAATTACACATAGACATAGAGTAACTTTATTAAACACAGGATTCAAGACATTAATTAGATGCAAGTGCAGCTAGCATTGGGACCAGCTTAATCATGATTAACAAATTAAAAACTAATAATAACACTGTATCCGTAGAAATAAATATATCAATGATCCAACAAAAAAATGGACGGATAATGTTTATCCTCATTGGATAATAATATAAAGTTACTTTTATCGGAACCGCATGTGTTTAATATTTGTAAACATCCGTATAAAGTTAATTTTAAGGAATTGAAGAATCGAGGAGTACAAATAAAGTTAATATTTATCAATAAAAAATAATTACAGATAACATCTATTCTCAACTAATATATATATATATATATATATATATATAGGGACTGGCTAAATTGCTGCCGGCAGCATTCTGGCCAGCTGCTGCCGGAGGCAATTTGGTCATTTCCGGTGTTCAAACAATAAATTTTTTTATACAGATATGTTCTAAATATTAAAATCTACTTGGAGACCAAATTTTACATTTTTTGGAATTTTTTAGCTATTTATTAGGCCACTTTGAAATTGGCTGATCCGGGTGAACAGTGCACCAAAATTCTGGACCGTGTGATCTGGAATTTTCAAAGTGGCTTAATAAATAGTAAAAAAATTCTAAAAAATGTAAAATTTGGTCTCCAAGTAGATTTTAATATTTAGAACACGTTGAACGGTTCAGATTTGTTGTTTGAACACCGGAAATGACCGAATTGCCCCCGGCAGCAGCTGGCCAGAATGCTGCCGGCAGCAATTTAGCCATACTCTATATATATATATATATATATATATAGAGTATGGCTAATGTGCTTCCTCTAGAACTTCGGCCTCGTGCTTCCGGGGGCATATCTTAGTGTTTGATGTTCAAACAACAAATTCAAACCGTTAGATGTTCAATCTATATTAAAATGTACTTGGAGACCAAATTTTACATTTTTTTGAATTTTTTTACTATTTATTAAGCCACTTTGAAAATTCCAGATCATATGGTCCAGACTGTTTTTACTGTTCACCCAGATCTGGAAATAGTAAAAAAATTCCAAAAAATGTAAAATTTAGTTTCCAAGCACATTTCAATATTTAGAAAGAGTTGAACGGTTCGGATCGGTTGTTTGGATTTTCAAAATGAAAGTATGACGTGAAGTAAAACGACGTTTTACTTCGCAACTCACCATAGCCTATCTCTATATGGGCTGGGCTATGGTGAGTTGTGAAGTAAGAGGTCATTTTTACTTCACGCTCATATTTTCATTTTGAAAATTCAAACAACCGATCCGAACCGTTCAACATGTTCTAAATATTGAAATGTGCTTGGAGACTAAATTTTACATTTTTTGGAATTTTTTTACTATTTATTAAGCCACTTTGAAAATCGCTGATCCGGTGGTCCAGAAAATTTTACTGTTTTTTTACTGTTCACAGTGGATCAGCGATTTCAAAGTGGCTTAATAAATAGTAAAAAAATTCCAAAAAATGTAAAATTTAGTTTCCAAGCACATTTCAATATTTAGAAAGAGTTGAACGGTTCGGATCGGTTGTTTGGATTTTCAAAATGAAAATATGACGTGAAGTAAAACGACGTTTTACTTCGCAACTCACCATAGCCTATCTCTATATGGGCTGGGCTATGGTGAGTTGTGAAGTAAGAGGTCATTTTTACTTCACGCTCATATTTTCATTTTGAAAATTCAAACAACCGATCCGAACCGTTCAACATGTTCTAAATATTGAAATGTGCTTGGAGACTAAATTTTACATTTTTTGGAATTTTTTTACTATTTATTAAGCCACTTTGAAAATCGCTGATCCGGTGGTCCAGAAAATTTTACTGTTTTTTTACTGTTCACAGTGGATCAGCGATTTCAAAGTGGCTTAATAAATAGTAAAAAAATTCCAAAAAATGTAAAATTTAGTTTCCAAGCACATTTCAATATTTAGAAAGAGTTGAACGGTTCGGATCGGTTGTTTGGATTTTCAAAATGAAAATATGACGTGAAGTAAAACGACGTTTTACTTCGCAACTCACCATAGCCTATCTCTATATGGGCTGGGCTATGGTGAGTTGTGAAGTAAGAGGTCATTTTTACTTCACGCTCATATTTTCATTTTGAAAATTCAAACAACCGATCCGAACCGTTCAACATGTTCTAAATATTGAAATGTGCTTGGAGACTAAATTTTACATTTTTTGGAATTTTTTTACTATTTATTAAGCCACTTTGAAAATCGCTGATCCGGTGGTCCAGAAAATTTTACTGTTTTTTTACTGTTCACAGTGGATCAGCGATTTCAAAGTAGCTTAATAAATAGTAAAAAAATTCCAAAAAATGTAAAATTTAGTTTCCAAGCACATTTCAATATTTAGAAAGAGTTGAACGGTTCGGATCGGTTGTTTGGATTTTCAAAATGAAAATATGACGTGAAGTAAAACGACGTTTTACTTCGCAACTCACCATAGCCTATCTCTCTCTCTCTCTCTCTCTCTCTATATATATATATATATATATATATAAATAAATACTTTCATTCAAGTTGTAACTGTCATCGACTCGTCTTGAAATAAATGAATTTGAATGATTTTTCAAACAAAATGAAATTGATTATGAGGTTAAAAGGATGTCGACATTCTTGATAGAAAACAAATTATCATGATGAATTTTTGTATACTTACACGGAGGCGATAGAGCAAAGTTCTTAAAAACAGAATACATGACGTTATATATCAATAGAAGCATCTAATAACAAGAAGATGCTTCCATTTGACAGATAAAAAAAAGGAAACGAGTAAATTCTTTAAAATGTTGGAATGGCTATCGTAAAAAGTTATATCGGAAACATAATTTGTAAACTATCATGATTTCATTCTACTCACATCAAGTCAAATATAATATGATGTATGTATATTTTTTTTTATCGTTAATTACTAGAACTTTTCTATCCTTTTCTGAGGTTGGGAATACGACTGCAAAAAATATTATAAATGTAACTCGTTCATAACTCGCTCGTTCAATTAGTGAGCTGAGTTTGAGCACATTAACAATTCAAGTTATACAAAATTTGTCACAAAAGATTTCATGTCATCTATTTTAAATGACTACTACTCAGACTCACGGTTCCAAACCCAACTCTACTCACTCAAATCACAAACCAAACATAGAGATGGATTGAGTTAATCTATTGTGGAGAATTAAATGAGATGAACTTGAGTTGGTAATGAGCTGAACTCGAGTTATATTCTGTTCGTTATTGTCATCCCAACTCAAGTTAATTTGTTCATTAATTTCATTAGCTTAGTACGAGTTGGATATAATTCGCTTAAATTCAGCTCATTAATTTACAGCCCTAATTAGGACCAACCTTTTCTCTTTTTGTATTGAACGTCTTGGCACCTCTCAAAAAAAAAAAAATTCGTCATTTCATTTGAGGCATAAAGGTAAAAAGAGCCGTTTTTTCCAAAAATAAATAAATTAAATTTATGATATAAGAATTGCAAAAAAATCACAAAACATACTATAAACGGAATATGTCACTACTACAAAACTGTTAAGTTCTCCTATATTCTGTTTCTCTGTCTTGTATTTTTAGGAGTCAGAGTTAGAATCGCATCAAATATGTAATTTTTTAAGAATCACAAATTTGATGTTGTTATTTCATGTTATTAAAAAAACACCGTCATCATTTTATTTCTAAAAAAAAAAAAAAATTCAATAAGTGCACATTTTGCTCTCTTCTTCTATTTTTTTCTTTTTTTTGCTCTCCTTTCTTATGTGTGTTATTATTTGAGTCAAGAACTGACACGAGAAAAGCTTTTTTATCCAGTATATATAACTTATTAGTCATCCCAACTGTATTATATCTGTAAGCATCTTTAGTTTCAAAGTCGTCAACTAGTTCGTGTAACAAATGAATTAAGATAATTTAAAAAAAAATAATAGATTAAAGTGTCAACAAAAATGCTGACACTCTATCGGTAGAAAAAATTGTCACAATTATTTTTTTATAATTACACGTAGACACAGAGTAAATTTATTAAACACTGGATTCATGACATTAGATGCAAGTGCAGCTAGCTAGCATTGGGATTGCCAGCATAATTTTGATTAACAAATATATCAATGATTTTGAATAACGTTGGATCATAAATTTTGAATAACGTTGTATCTGTAGAAATAAATATATCAATAATTCAAAAAAATTACGGATAATAATGTTTATTTTCATTGGATACAGATATGAAGTTACTTTCATCTTCATAACTTTCATCCGAATAACTGCGTATTATATCCGTAAACATCTCTAATCTCATTGTCATCAACTTGTGCAACAAATGAATTAAGATGATTTCTTAAACAAAAACAAATGATGAAACTAATTACTATTTGAATATTATTACTTGGGAAACTTTAAAATAAGAATCTTGGACTACCAATTATTCAAGTTATTTTTTTATAAGATAAAAAATAAATACGGATAATGTCTATTTTCAACGGAGACATATATAAAAATACTTCGATGTGATCTTTAACTATCATCGACACGTCGTGCAATAAATATATTAGGATGATTTTCAATCAAAACGAATTGATTAAGGTGTCAAAAGGATGTCGACACTCTTTTGATAGAACAAAATTATCATGATTATTACAATTACAGGTAAGCGATAGATCAAATTTCTTAAACACAGGATACATGACATTATATATCAATAGAAGATCGAATTAATAACATGAAGATGCTTCCATTTGACAATAAACAAAAGAGCATGTGCATCCTACGAAGAGGAAGGAAATGAACTAAAGTATATTTCTAGTCAGTAAATTCTTCTTTAGTATACTGGATGGCTATGCTAATAGTTATTGAAGAAGTCAGATTGTAAACTATAGATGATTTCATTCCACTGGCATCAAGTTGGAATATGATACCATTTCACCTTTTCTTTTTTCTTTTGTACTGAATTTCTTGGCACTGATAGTGTTATGATAGTTCAATAAGGGCATTAGATCACCAAAGTGGTTTTTCTTTTCAAAATGGTACAGGTAAATAAGCTAGATAATTAGTACTGTTGGAATTTATATTCTCAAAATGCTACAGGTAAATAAGGGCTTTAGAAACCAAAAAAAAAATAAGGGCTTTAGATCACTAAAGTGCTTTACTGCTTTTCAAAATGCTACAGGTAAATAAATGCGTTAAAATATGTTCACAGTTTTCAAAATCAAGAAGTAAATAAGCTAGATAAGTACTAGTATTACTTGTAAGTTGTACTACTTCTAAGTTGTAAGTTGTACTAGTAGTACTTGTAATTGAAAACTGTCACCTGCCTAGTAGTACGAACGCGTATCCTCTGGATTAACTCAAAAAAGAATCTTTTGAGTTAATGAATCTGAACCGTCTGATTTTAAACGGAGCCAATCTGATTTCTGACAATAACTTAGAAGGATTTTCAATATTCGTGCGGATCTAGTTCACACGAATATTAAGACAGATCGGATGGTTGAAATTCATTAACTCAAAAGATTCTCTTTTGAGTTAATGCAGAGGATACGAATTCCTAGTAGTACTATATTGTTGAGCAAGAATCTTAGGGCTGCTAATGAGCTTGACTCGGCTCAGACTCAATGAGAGACATAACGGCCCGGCTTAGACTCGGCTTGATTTTGAAAGAAAAAGCTCGACTCAGCTCGGCTCATGTAAATACTTGACTCGGCTCGGCCCGGCTCGCGAGCCGGCTCAGACCATATTTGGGCTTTTCCTTCATCGCTGTTTGATATTTTTTGTATGAAAATATTTCTTCGCTTTTAAGATGACATGTAAATTTTTATTGATATAGTACGCAATCTGCAATCTGACCACTACAGCAAACCGTTGCTTCAGCGGCCGGTATCAGCGACCGTGGCAATCGCCGGTCGCTGATTACCCAAAAAACCAAAAAAAAAAAAAGAAATTAAATATTTCCGGCGACGAAACAGTCAGAAACATTCAGCGACCGGCGCCAACATCTTTCAGCGACCATTTGGGCCCGGTCGCTGAATATCTCGGTAAAAATGTCGCGCGAATCCTTCTCTCCCATTTTTCATCTCGCGCCGAATCCGAATCCTCTCTCCCATTTTCATTTTTAGGTTAGATTAAAAAAAAAACCACGCGCCGAAGGCCGCCTCTGTGACCCCTGACCGACCCCGCCCCCGACCCTCCGACCCCGAACCCCGAACCCCGACCGATTCCGAACTCCGACTCCGATCCCGATCTGTGGCCGACTCCGATCCCGAACTCCGACGTCGTCTCTGTCTCGCTGCCTCTCTCTTAGAGTCGTGCCTCTGAGTCAAGGTAATCGTTTTGCTCAATTCCAAAACAGTGGCGTTTTTGCTCTATTTGATTTTCGTTTTGCTCATGCATTTTGGTGATTTTCGCACTTTGAAAACCCTTCCAAGGGTGCTGCTGGTACGAGGAGTTCCCCGTATTATGTATTGCACTGACCCTATGTGCACCTTTGTAAACATTTGGAGTGGATTGTATCAAATTCACGTAATAAAATAAACCAGCATTGCAGAATTTTGTATTTTTATTTTTTATTGTTCTCTGGTAAACATTTTTCACTGACCCTATTGTTCTCTGAGAAATTTAGACTTCTTGTCTGAAATTTAGTCAAACTTAGGTTAATTGAATCTGACGGTGTTTTCTGTTGCAGTCCAAAATCGAACCAAATTGTTTTTAAGAAATAATTTCATGAAAAATTCTGATTTATTGGTCATACTTCTAATACCTTGTTTTTTACAAATCAAATGGCACAATTAGTTATTCAAAATCTCAAATGCAATTATATGAACCATATGTTCAAACAAATCACAGTTTTTTGACATATTTTTTGCTAAGAAAATTACTATATGAAGATTTGTGCCTTTCACATTTTCAAGGTATTATCTCTACTCAATTGTTTCAAGTCACTGAATTATATGTTTTTTTAATTATATTGAAAACAAAATATTCATCATCTATTCATTTGCGTTCTTGTATTGTTATTTTTCTTTTAACAGGTGTTTGTGGCCAATCCAAACAAGTCCCAGGATATAATAGCAGTGTTAATAGAAAACCACGAAGAGTTGTTAGAACTAATACATAATCTCCCAATGACTAGAGGTACTTATAAAATATGATTTTAATTTATTTTGTTTTCACCTGCACCTACATATCATGAAATCAGCACTGAGCCATTTATTGCTTGTAAGAACTGATAGCAAGGTTTTATATGGGTACCAAGCCCAGCAACTGCAATATCATAATTTATATTCATTAGCTTTACGGAAAGAGATATTTTCCTCATATTAACAAACTAACTATAATCTGATTAAAGCTTGAACTGGATATTTTTATATGAAGTTGCATCATTTAGTGCCTAACTCTTGGCTTTGACTTGTGCATTTTTGTTTAATACACCTGACTCTGACTCTGACTCTCACTCTCACTCGTGACTTTAAAGAGACCAATAAAAATCCCTTATTTAGAATTGTCATCACTTTCAAATAATCTATTTTACTGTAATTGTTTGTAATAGGTTGTAGAAGAATATAGTTTAAGTTTGTGAGGAAAGAAGGAGAGGGGCAGGGGTCGATCTTCAAGGGAGTAATTGTTTGTAATCAGGCAAGTTTTCTCTCTTTCTTAATTATATAATTATGAAGGTTAATTATATTATTAATTGTGTACTATAGTTTGTTAGTTATTAATTCTATGTTGGTTAATTATATTAGTAAACCGGAACATTTAGTATGCCTTTTAGATTTATACCCGTTCAAAATTAATCTGATAGAGATTAATTTTGAATAGTCCCCGTTTTGGGACTGCTCTTTGAATGCTTTGTCTCATCTAGGATGTGAAGAAATGTATGTGGGTCTAGTATTTAAGAAAAATTTGGTATCATTTTCCCTTGTTGTTCCTACGAGTACGTATTGAATTACATGTCCAAGGGTGATGTGTTTCTAACGCGTACTCGGGGAACTAAGGGGAAATGCTGCCGAATTTTTCTTAAATATTAGATTCACATACATTTCTTCACTACTGAGACATAGCATTCAAAGAGTGGGATAGGATTGTACACCGGCCCTGTGTAAGCCCCAAAAGAGTAATGAATATTTAATGACATTATTTCATTGAAGTGTCAAAATAGTAAGCAAGACATTACTTTAAGTTTATTTTTAATCTCGTGCGTATTTGGTTTTATTTAGAACTAATCAAGTCAAGGCAAGGCAAGAGAAGGGAAGAGAAGCATCATCTCTGGTACGTATGTTTAAATTCATAGTTTATGTAGTGTAGATGCCGCTTGTATGGCTGTATACAAGTCCTGTTGCATGGATGATGCAACAATTAATTGTGAATTTCTTCCATGACTTGCTTTAGAGGGTCCGTTATCAATTGATGATATCTGGAGGGTCTAAAGTATAGATCTGGACATTATCTTTGTTTATTCAAAATTAATAGAATTTGTTGTTCTATTAAATTGAATGTACTAAGGTGTAGTTAGGATTTGAGTCATGTCACCAAAGTAATCAAGAATGTTAGCTATTAATTGTTGTATTTAGGTCATGTTTATACAATATTTGAATTATAAATGTATGTCATGATTAGGCGAAATGGAGGGTGATCGTAGTTGGATGTACGGTCCTCGTTACGTGAACAAGCGAATGAATCCCACATTTGTTAAGGGTGTTGAGAGTTTTTTTGAATATGCATTCAGTATTCAAAAAAATATAATTAGTGGTGATCGCATTAAGTGTCCATGTGCCAAGTGTGGGTGTACTAGATGGTTGGATAAGGAAACTATCGGAAAACACCTGATGAAATCGGGGTTCCGACTTTTTTACGAGAAGTGGTTTATGCGTCAACGAAGCGAGAGAGACAAGAATGGTGGGTTACTATCAAGACAAAAGGAAAAAGAAAACCATTTATTTTGTTCGATGAAGCTACGTCTGTGGAAAACACTCCACATTTGACCGAGTTCTTTCAGGAAGATGGTCCGCCAACTGAGTTTGTAGTGCGTGCTGCAGATGAATTGAATGACCCAAGTCTCTTCGTTGATGGGGCTGTTACTGAGATTGTAACAGAACAAGAATTACAAGGCAGTAATCAAGAAAATAGTAGCAAGAAAAGGAAAAAGAAAAGAACACACCAATTGGGACATTAGGTTAATATCATTCGTATTGCTTGTTTTTTATCATCTGTTAATTGACGTTTAGGTTAATGTATTTATATTTACTTGGTTTGCGAATGTTCGCTTGAAAATAACTTATTTATTTTATCATCTCAACTCTAGATATGGCACCGAGAAGAAAAGACAAAGGAAAGGCACCGGCGGGCGACGAGGAGGAGTCGAGTCAGAGGAATGTTCGCGGTGCAAATACATATATTTCGCCACCTCCAGATCTGAGTGTGCGACCAGTGCTTCGGTTAGGGGGTCACAGGTAATATTCTTTTTTTTTGTGTAAGTTGTAATTATACATTAATTGCAGTGATTGTAATAATCAATATCAATGCAGGACTTTTGATGCAGGGCACCCAGAGCTGACGAAGCAAGTCGCAAAAATTATATCGCAGCTAGTACGCACAGCATATCCTGGACCGTACACCAGATACACGGATTTTCCGCATGATAACAAGGAAGTTATCAAGAAAGACTTTTTGGTAAGTAAAATTTTCTGAAACAAAACCTTTAATAATTACTTGTTTCCTTTTTTTAAGCTAACAAACTGAGTTATGCATTGCAGAAGCACTACCAGTTTTCACCGGAGGTATCAGACAGTATTGCATGGGATGTATTCCGCAAAATAGCTGACAAACGCCTACAGGATATGCTTAACAAGACCAGGGATGCAGCAATCAAGTCCTATGGAGAAGAATTGCTCGAGTGGAAGGAGCGTGGGGTTGCTCCTCGACCACATGACTCCTGGATCAAGCCGGAGTTCTGGCCCGGACTCGTCGATCACTGGTGTAGTGATGCTTTTGCCCGTCGGAGCCAGCGGAATGCTTTAAATAGGGCCAATGCTGAAGGGTCAGGGGCCACAACGGGTTCTGTGAACATGCTTGTTCACAAACAACGCTTTGTAAGATTATCTTCATTAAATTAATCTATTTTCATTCCAATTGAATCTAATCGAACTAACCTTAATAAATTCTTAACAGGAGCAAGAAAAAGGGCGCGAACCTAGATGGTCCGATGAGCTGTTCCAGCCTACCCATACGAAGAAGAAGACGGGAGAATATATTACCGGCAAGGCGAAAGAAGCACAGGTAATAATACTTTCGAATCGTTTTAAAAAATAACATGTTTCTTGTTGTATAATATTTTTGTTATATTTTACAAAATTTGCAGGAAAAATATGAGAGTGCGATGGTGCAGAAGTATGGAGAGGATAGAAACACATGGCCTGCATACGACGGCGACGTCTGGTACTCTACGGGAATATCTGATCAGAATGCCCACGGCGATAACTATGGTCTCGGTGCTTTAGGTAAAATAAAAAGTCACTTTAATTTTAAATTATTATTTTTAGTTGTGTAAGATAATACTAATTGTCTTATTTTTAATGTTTCAGGCAAGACGAGACGCATGTTTCGCTCCAGTGGGTCGAGCAGTCAGTCGCATTCGTCACAGTCATATTCTTCTATGCCGCCGGCTCCGCAGTTCACAGCAGAGCATATCGATATGATATCTACTCAGGTACTTGATAGGATGGAGGATCGGTTAGCTGTTAGGGATGCTCGGTTACTTGATAGTATGGAGGATCGGTTTATGTCCAGGATCACCGACCTTTTCAAAGCTTCTCAGGTACGAAATTTGATAATTCAGTCCAACTTCAATTGTGAACCATGAATCTTAAATTCTAATTATCTAAATTATTGTTTTAACAATCTCACAGGGAGGTTCGGGCTCGCAGCATGCCTCGAGGCCCGCTCCTCGAGATGACGAGGATGATGACGAGGGGCAGGGGTCGGATGTTGGTGGTGATGGTACTAGTTAGGTTTAGATGTTTATTGTACTACTTAGGTTGTTTATGGTACGGATTTTTATATGATGTTTATGGTACTTGACATTTCGACATTTATGTTTGTATTACTTGATATTATTATGTTTGATGAACTACGTTGGTACGTATCGTACCAAATATTAAATGGTGCAAATTTAAATAATATAACAAAATACAAAAAACTTGACAGAAGAGTATCAGCGACCAAATTTAAGTATCAGCGACCGTAATTATTTGTCTCTGATAATTTTTGTATCTGCGATTGTTTCGACTATCAGCGGCCGTTTTTTTAGTATCAGCGACCGTAACATTTGGTCGCAGAAAGTTTTTGCTGACGTCAGAAAAAAACAACAGCGACCAAAAAAAATTGGTCGCAAAAACATTATCAGCGACCGGTGACGTATTATCAGCGACCGGTGACGTCATCAGAAGAGTATCAGCGACAATGCTTACAGCGACCGGGCTTTCAGCGACCAAATATGGCTTTCAGCGACCGGCGCTTCTACTTTCAGCGACCGGAAATCCGGTCGCTGATACCCCTTTTTGCTGTAGTGGACGCTGAAATGCATTGTTGTATGGTTTCTTTTTTTCTACATAATTCCAGAAATGAGAGCTAAGTATTTCAAAAAAAAGAATTCACAGTAGAGTTGGAGCCTGCCTCCGTCATCAAAATATTTTTAAAAAATATAGAGATAATTTTCGACTATAAAAAATATATTTGTATTTTAAAATAATTGTAAGTTGTACTTCATTGACAAAAGTATATGGTAAATATGACTCTACAATTATAAATTTGAATATGAAAAATTATAAAAATATAAAAATTTACAAAATATTATAAAATTATATTCTTTTTTTTCTACATTTTTACTCTCTGTCAATATTTTTGCTACAGTACACTACCACTTTATGCTATTGTTTCTCATATAAGTCTAATCAATTGCTTCTAAAGTAAGAAATGAGAGCTCTAATATTACAAATTGCACGATCATTGAAAATCGGAAAGAGGAGAGAGGCTCGACTCGGACTCGGCCCGGTTTGAGTGATAAAATATGAGCTGAGTCAAGTTCGGACTTTATTTAGTTTAGAATCTGACTGGACACAATTTATTGAGCTGTTCAACTCATTGGCTCGTGAGCCGGCTCAGCTCATTAGCCGCCCTAAGCAAGATCAGCTAGTCAAATGAGATGCCATGTGTTAAATAATGTATCGCCTGCATTGGATGAATGTCGTGATGCACATCGATCTCCGCAAACTCAATCGATATGTGTGTCACATGACCAAGTCTAAAAGCTGCATGAGGTATGGATAGAACTTGAAAATTGTGGAATATATATTCTTAAGATCTATACTTCGTTTAGTATTTAAAAAAAAAAAAAAAAGATAGATAATGATCTGAAAAGGAGAGATATTATTTACATTTTCAATATTGACTTGAAAATAACTCATTACTTTCCATCAATTTCTTTCATTTTCTACCACATCAAATATATATAGCCTCAATTTTCTTCGCCATGTACCATTTTCCAATTTCTTAATTTTTTATTTTTTTTCAGAAAAAGTTGGAGATCAAGTCAGCTACTATTTAATATTCACAAATGGATCTTTCATCGGATTTCAAACCTGCAACCTTCCACACGGAGAGTATTATTTTTGCCACTGGACTAAAGGTTGGTTGTCCATTTCTTAATTTTTTTTTAACTTATTTCAAATTTGTTTATTGTTAAGGATTATAATTCTTAGGTGGACTTTCTCATTCGGATCTCTTAAAAATCTTGAAATTACGTATTTCACCCTCTAAATTTCTTAATATCATGTGAACTCTTCTAAATTTCTAGAACTCACAAATTTACCTCAACTTTTCTATTAAAACTCATTTATAATTTATAAAATGTCCATTTGATCATTTAATAAAAAATTAAAAAATAAATAATATGTTTAAGAGAAATATTTAGTTTTCTAATTAGTCAGTTTTGAAATCAAATAATTAATTTATTTTATTAATTATGACGCGCACACAAGCATGTCTAAAGCAGTTGTAGAGAGATAATTGTGAAGGATGCTAAGAGATTTCACCATTTTATGGATGGAGGGTGCTCCTTGTGGGAAGTTGGGAACTATTGGTGATCGTAGTGCTGCTGCTCGAGAGGCTGCATATATTTTGGATGCAGAAGAATTTCCTGGTCAAATACCTGTCGTGCTCTTTGATACTGAAATTATCGGGAAGAATTTGGTGTTTTAGCTCGGTACTATTCTTGAAAAGCTTCTTCTTTTTCTCTTTGTTTAGTTTCCTTTTTCTTTTCTATTTTTTGTATACGTCATGGGATAAACATCTTTTATTCTTGTGGTAAAACAATATAGTATATTTAAACATGAACGTAGAATTGGTAACGTTTGACTTGGCCTTTATCGTGGCTTTAGCATTTTACAGTCTTGAATTATCTGGTATATATATATCTTCAAGAAGGTACGTTTCCTTTAAGCGACAAGGGTTCTCTCAACAAGTATAAGAGAAGTGCAACTAGTGTAAAATTGTTGATATGAATAAATCTGAGCTGTTAATCTCAACAGAAAATCAGCAGCTGACACAATAATTCATTGATACTCTAGGTTATAAAAAAAAAGAATTTTCTTTCACATACCTGAGGTTGCCATTATTTGACAAGAAACTACCTAAAACAACTTATTTGCCATTATTTCAGAAGATTAGCTAGCAACAAACTACAAGGATGGGCAGCAATGCAATTATCCATTATAGGTAGAATACTTTTAATCAATTAAGTGCTATCCTCAATACCGACATTGTCTGTATTCAAGCTGCCTTGTTGGATAGTATAGGAGAGACAAAATAAGAAGAAATTACTTTTGGAAAAGAAATTCGGTTGAGGGTAAAGGGATACCTTTGGCAAATTGGAACTTACTTTGTAGGCCAAAGAAGCTTGGAGGTATGGGTATCATTGATCTTTAAACTTTTAATGATGTCCTTCTGGCAAAATGGTACTGCTATTGGATCAAGTCTGAATCAAGACTATGGAAATCATTGATCATAGCTATTTACAACATAGATAGACCATCAAATTTGCCTGACTGCAAATTCTTCAAGCAAACACTGAGTAGAGTGCAACATTTTGTGATTGTTTTTTTACAAGAGTAGTGGGTGATGGGACAAGGATTAAGTCTTGGACTCAAAGTTGGGAGTATGATCTACTATACACAGTACTCCTGTTTTGTATAGTGAGGCTAAAGACAAGGATATATTTGTGAGGCAGATATCTCAGAGATGTAAAGTGTTATAGAGCTATTTCATAATGGGAAATCTTATGAATTCATAAATCAACTATTGAAATTTCAGTCTTTATTAGAGTCACCAATTCCAATAAGCACAGTGAAAGATGATGCTTCATGGAATCTAACATCATCAGAATCTTTCACTGTCAAAAGTCAAAACAACATACCAGAGGCTTAGAAACGAGCCAAGAATCTCATAAACAATCCATAGAGTATGGAAACTGAAGGTACCACCAAGATTAAAGATCTTTGCATGGTTAGTATACTATAGAAGAATTCTAATAGCTGAAAATTTGGAAAAGAGAGGGTGGAACATGCCTAGTATGTGTGTTATGTGTCGGATGCAGTGTGAAACAGTGAAACATTTGTTCACTGAATGTCCTTTTGCATTGAACATGTACAATGCTTTGACTGACATTTTCGAACTACCAAATAGAGATTGGAAGAGGGTGCTGAAAGAGCAAGGGGCACATAAATGGATAGTATGTAAGGGAGGAGATACAAAATCTAAGGAGGTGTTGTTAATTACTATGTTTATCATCTGGAGGGAGAGGTGTGCAAGAATCTTTAGGGAAGATTTTAAAAGCATGAGAAACTTGATAATAGAAGTGCAGGAGCAATGGAGACATTCGCACTGAGAATGAAGAGTTTTATGTTGTATTTAGCTTTTTGCTTCTTGTTTATTTTAAAAAAATAAAAAGAATCCCAAAAACAAATTCAACATTGTTGAATCGCTTTTACTAATTTACATGTAACAGGTTTCTTTTTGAACCCATGATATCAACAAAGCAAATAAGGACTTTGATCCTAAAAAAAAAATTGTTGACATTAAGTATGGATCGTGTTTATAAACTTTGCCACCATATCCACATATTACAAAGCTTACAAGAAAGGTAAGAGAAAAAGTTTGTAAGAAGTGACTTGGATCATTCGTATTACTCTTTTGATCTTTTTGAGAAGTTCTAATAAAAAACAAAGAAAATGGAAAACATCACAGCAAGAAAAAGTAACTAAATTCTTTGTATTTGTTTATTCCTCCCTCATTGTTGTCAACTCTCCATCATTTTGTTACTGTAACTGATGTATTGACATAAACTGAAATCAATATTAAAGTTGACTCCGTTATAAGCAAGAGGAGCATACATCCATAGATCGTCTGAACTCAGAAGCTGCATTAACCAAAAATTCAAAAAATTTAATACAAAAAGGTAAGTACCATAACTAATTAAATATCTATATATGAGATGTATAGTCTTTTTATTGTTACCTTTTTCATTATTTACTGTTTGACACTAATTATATATTGGATACCTTAATTTGCATTTGCATGAATTTCACATATTGAACTGCCTCTTCCAACATTGTGCTGATGTCAACCTGTCAATCAAATTTAATCCATTAGAAGCAGTTTCTTCAAAAAGGAAGAGTAAAAAAAACATAAATAATTCAATCAAACCCACCTTCGTTCCGTTCGGTACAAGATGTTGGAGTACCCTCAGACGCTGATTGATCTTCGCTCTCCGCTTCTGCTTAATGAGGAAACATCAAATAGAAATGGCCAATAAACACTATGCGGATATTATAACAGTAGGATTTGATATTAATTAAGTTATTATATAATAATAACAAACCCTTGCATATAGGCATTGGGAGAATGTTGGGGATCCCCGGCTGGCCTTTGATTTGCTACTTGAATTATTTTTTGAATTACAATTCACATTTGATTCCCCGTTCAATTCATCCTCTGAGCTGTGTGAACTTGACTCTACATTGCTACAATCTTCTCTGCTAGTTTTCGCCCTTCTCGGTGCCTGTAATTTTGAAATACTAAATCAAAACCTGATTCATATTGTTGTGTATATGCATCAATCCATGGTCGAAAGAGTTTTGAATGTAAGAAAGAAACATACCCGAACAGACGGCCTTGATTTCTTTCTTGGCACATTGTTTGATATACATTCAGTGACATCATTGGTTTCTTTCTCATTGCAATTGATTTCGAGCATCCTTTTCTCCTTCAGGAGCAGTACATTATTGGTTTCCACCACCCCATCGGTGAAAACTTGACTCTTGCATTGTTTTTTGACATCGACATCAAGATATGACATGGCATGTGGGTCTTCGGGTATGCATTCCATGCCTTGTTGGAGGCTCTCGTAACCAAGGGAAGGGAGGAAGGACCAATTGATAGGATTTGATTCGTAGAAATTACATGGATCAGCATTGTAAAACTCCGGGTTGGGAAAAGAGTTATTTGAAGAATCCTCATGGAGAGGTAAGAAATCGGGTTGCATTGGCATGGATTGATTGAAGTATTGCGAATTAAGCCATTGTAGCATCATTTCTGACTCATCAGCGCAAATATTTTGTTCATATCCTACTGCACAGTGCGAAATCCTTTAATATGCCGGATCTTCTTCCTTGTCCAAACATTGTAAATGGAATCTCAGAAATCAGGTGCCTATACTTCCCACACTTTTTGAAATGTCTTTATTTAGGGACTATGAATGTTGCTTTATTAGTCAAATGTTGGTACTTGGTACAGATTTAGTGATCGTTCAGTTCTTCAGTATGATGATTTTAAAGTATATAAATATGATACACAAGGATACCACAGGAGGATGTCAGCTTTTTAGGCAGGGGTGTCAAAACATAGGCTTATGATGAAAGTAGGCTTTCAAAAAACTGTAGGTAGTGCCCAAGGGCTTTGAAAAAAAAAAAAAAACTGTAGGTAGTGGATATACTGTTAGATTTGTGAATTGACAGATGAACAAGTGGTTGTGCTTTATGTAGTTTATTTCCTAATCTTTTTGCTATAACCTTAGATAGTCATAATAAATAGTTGCAGAAGTTCTAGTAGGTGGGCAAATAAATTCAGAATTTAGGAGGTAGTTAACTGCAATTTTTAGACTTCAATGGTAACAACTTGTGCAGTTAGAGAAAGTAAAATTAGATGATAATAGATTAGATTTATTATTGTGGAGATGGGGCTATTAAATGGATGGAATATCAAGTTTTCGGTGCAATTTTTATATAGATGGATGGAATATGGGGCTATTACTAATGTAGAATTTACTACAATTTGGAAATAAAAAAATTCTTTATAAAGTTAGGATTTTTTCGGTGGTTGGTGAAACAAAATAAAATTCTTACTAGGGTTAATCTATGTAAAGAGGATGATTATGTTTATTTTGTAGTTTATCAGAGACAACAGACCATTTGTTTGTATATTGTCCTTTTATTAGAGCAATATGGATTTGTACTTTAGCAGAATATAATAATTTTCAATTTAATTATACCACGATAGAAGAAGTTTGGTTACTAGATGCCTCAATCCTTTTAAGAAAATATGTTTTTGTTGGAATTGATAAGAGGGGATGTAATTATTTGGACAGTTTGGTTAGCTACCTGGAACAAATTGTGATTTCAAGGAATAAATACTAATCCTAGAACTGTTGGGTCACAAAGTCTAGCTTTAGCTAATATTTGGATTAAGTCTAAAAATGTTTAATCTTTTTTTAAATTATCATTAATTTTACATGTCTAGCTTTAGTATAGTTTGACATATAAATTTTAATATTTTTGTTATTAGAATATTAAAATGTAGAGGTATGATGGAAGCAAACAAAATAAAAGCATTTGAACTCTCATCTTTCAAAAATGGTGTTGGACATTATTTTGTGTGCTTATGAACTTTTTATTTCTTTAATATTCATACGTACCTAATAATGAATTGCTTGCCAGTTTTGTTACTTGCTTTTCAATTTTTTATAGTCACCAAGATATGTATGTATAAATGACATTTGTGGTTAAAAAGTACTAGGACAATTCTGCCCTTGACTCATACATGGCAACTAATACATATTGATATAAAAAACAAATCCATGTAATTTGCATATATCATGAATTAACTACATCACAGAAAGCCATAATTATATGTCAGAAATCCAGAAAAGATAATAAATCCACTGCTAATTGATTCCAGAAGGACAGCAAGTCAGCAACAAATAAATTTTGAGCACTCTCCAACACATCAAATAAACCTGTGCTTCAATTAAAGCAGTTCTGTTGCAAAAAAAACAAAGATCAACTTGTACAGGCGTGTAGTGTCATACTGTCATTATATCCGACTCGCTATGAAATTGTACATAAGGAGTCTAAAGCATTCGATCAAATCCAAATTGTTTGGTTTTATCTATGCCTCCCTCTATATATATCTCTATCTCGCTCTTTCATTTTCTCCATTGATTAGACTCCACCTTTCTCCCTCCTCCCCTCTGTTCTCTGTATTGACATTGACTTTGATACAAGCAATCAAATCATTTGTATGAAGACCAACACCCCCAAAAATCTCAATCCTGAAATTAATCCATATGACTGCAGCCCAAAGAGAGAACGGAGAGATCATGAAAGCAGCGAAATCAGAGAGGAGCTGAGTTGCGTCTGTCATAATAGCAAGACTGTTTGTCTTAATACCAAAAATGATCTTGACAGCCATGAACATGTCTTCTCATGACTTTTGAGATCAATGGTGGCAATTACGCAAACAGTTTTGCATTATGACTGACGCGGCTCACCTCCTCTTTTTAATGAAATTTTGCCAATGCAAAGAGCTCATAGGGTCATGTACCAGCTTGTGACCATCCAAGTAAAAACGACCAGTTTTGAATGGTTTAAATGATCTGATAGGATATTACTGATGGTTGGACCATTAGAAATGAGGAGCTTATTTGTAGAAATGAAATTGACACAAATACAGCCATGAACGGAGAGATCATGAAAGCAGCGAAATCAGAGAGGAGAGCTGAGTTGCTTCTGTCATAATGGCAAGACTGTTTGTCTTAATA
The DNA here is from genome assembly GCA_025461045.1 of Carex parvula. NCBI lineage: Eukaryota > Viridiplantae > Streptophyta > Magnoliopsida > Poales > Cyperaceae > Carex > Carex parvula. The sequence continues at coordinate 1,306,359 of JAJGRW010001042.1, read as the reverse complement.
CCAAAAATGATCTTAATAACAAAAACATAATACTGTTATTAGCAGAGGAATTTCTATTCTGTAGTAATTCAAATTTTTAATCACTGTTAAAAGAATTAGATTATCCGTTTCAAATTGGCACAAATTTTAAAGGGTCCCGTGAATTTTTAAAATTGATCCAAATTGACTTTATTTTTTCTCGGACGGTTTGAATTTCAAACTAAAAAATTACGTTAATTATTGTATATTATATTGAGTCATTAGAAGAGACGTATAGGTAAACAATTGTTATATATTCTTCAATTTCGTTCAGAAAATGGACGAAACGGTTGGAGCTCTTTCGATTAAATTAATTAACTGATGAGGATTTCAATAAGTGACATAAATAAAATATAAGTTTGAAATAAGTATGGACGCAATGTGTCGACTCTGATGATAAAATGACACTTTCATGTGCAAAGTTAAATGTTTATTTATTAAGGTCAACTCCGTGCAAATTTTCCAATTCTTTAGTAATGTTTTAAATGTTTTATTTCAAATTGATAGATTGCTAATTCAGGGTGGTTTTCCACCTTTGTGTGGAATAGGCCAAAATGAGGGATGAAGATCAATCTGGTTAAATGGTGACTGGGGTTTTTGTTGGTTGTTTTTGAGTCTTTTCTTCTATTGTGTTCTTATGTGTTGATGTTTTTTGTGGTACTTGTTAGGCAATTTCATGTTAGATGTAGTTTTTGTGACGTAGGATATTGGGATATGGCAATGTAGGGTTTCTATGTACTAAAAGGAGCGGGAACCATAGAAATGTTACTAGTAATAAAATCGGTGGGTGTATCCTCTTTTGTAAAAATAAGAAAAAGTTTTTTTATTTGATTTAATAACATTAAAATTACCAATTAATGTTGCGTATTACTTATATATCCATTCCAGTAAAATAACTGTTTATTGGTTCAAATAACAAATGACATTTCTTGATGAGACGTGCCATTAATTTTATGTTAATGGTTGCATATGATATACTAGCACTTAATTAATGTTATCTTTCCCTATTTAAAACTTGGTGTAATTTATTTGTAAAAAGAAACTAACTAATCCACGACTTCGCAGAAGCTGCGAAACTTTCAAAACAAAAATTGAACTAGTCCAGACTTGATTGGCATGAAATAATTTAAATTTCTGTATGTCTATATGCTCATAAATTGTTTGCCTTGTCATATTTTGGATAAATTGAATAAATGAACGATATAGCCATTTTAACAATGATGTTTCCAAAAGATAAATAAAAAAAATCAATGTGTCCTACAATAGCCATCCTATATATATATATATATATATAGTGTGGCTAAATTGCTGCTGGCAGCATTTTGGCTGAAATGCTGCCAGGGCTATATTTGATTATGTGATATTCAAACAACAAATCCAAACCATTAGATTTTCAATCTATATTAAAATCTACTTGGAGACCAAATTTTATATTTTTTTAAATTTTTTTACTATTTATTAAGCTGGTTTGAAAACCGCTGTTTTCAATGCTGCAAAAATTTACTGAAAACAGCGGTTTTCAAACCAGCTTAATAAATAGTAAAAAAATTCAAAAAAATGTAAAATTTGGTCTCCAAGTAGATTTTAATATAGATTGAACATCTAACGGTTTGGATTAGTTGTTTGAACATCACATAATCAAATATAGCCCCGGCAGCACTTGGCTGAAATGCTGCCAGCAGCAATTTAGCCACACTCTATATATATATATATATATATATATATATATATATATATATGAGTAGAACTACGGTGTGACGTGCTCACCAACGGGTTTGGTGAGCACACCTCCAAAAAACGCATTTTCAATGTTCAAATAGTCGATTCGAACCTTCCAACGTGTTCTTCATATTAATATGTGCTTGGAGACCAAATTTTACATTTTTTGGAAATTTTTTACTATTTTTTTAGAATTTTTGAAAATCATCAGCTTTTCATTAAATAAAAAAAAAATTCAAAAAACACTGATTTTCAAAAATTCTAAAAAAATAGTAAAAAATTTCCAAAAAATGTAAAATTTGGTCTCCAAGCACATATTAATATGAAGAACACGTTGGAAGGTTCGAATCGACTATTTGAACTTTGAAAATGCATTTTTTGGAGGTGTGCTCATCAAACGCGTTGGTGAGCACGTCACACCGTAGTTCTACTCTATATATATATATATATATATATATATATATATATATACATACATGAGGAGGGATCAAGTTACAGTTAACAAAGTTACAACAGCCATTTTTTTCATTTTTAAAGTCCAAATCGTCGATCCAAACTATTCAACATGATCTCCACAATAAAATGTGCTTGCATATCAAATTTTACATTTTTTTTGAATTTTTTTTACTATTTATTAAATATTTTACAAAAAATAGTCATATTCATACCATTGAATTTTGTACCCATCTTAATAAATAGTAAAAAATTCAAAAAAATGTAAAATTTGATCTGCAAGCACATTTTATTTAGATAATCATGTTGAACGGTTTGGATCGACGATTTGGACTTTGAAAATAAAAAAAAAGTTGTTGTAACTCAAATTTGTTGTAACTTGATCCCTCCTCTACATACATACAATATGCTTCGAGTCTTTAGTTTACGCGTGTGAAAAATAATCCTTCAATTTATTTTTTATCTTTTAAGATGTCCACATTCTTTTTCCCTCTAAAAAAGAGAATTCTTATGTTATTATTAAGATAGAACATGAAGATCTAGTATATTAACTTTCATGTAATATTCATAAGAAAATTCTTATTAATATTTCAAATTAATTTTTGACCTCTCACATAGAGTATGTTGCTCTTTATCACTAGATCAAATGATGATTCAAAATTTTTTTTGAAGTTAATAGATTTTTATTAATATATATATATATATATATATAGTGAGTGGCTAACATCAAAACGTTTGTTTCTAGGCCATAGAACAAATGCTTCTGGTTTTATATTTTTAAAGTCTAAACAGTCAATCCAAACTGTTCAACATTCAATTTATATTAACATGTGCTTGGAGATCAAATTTTACATTTTTTTAGAACTTTTTAACTAATTATTAAGCTAGTTTTAAAATCGTTGTTTCAGTGATTCAGAAATTTTTCACTGTTTATAAAATCAGTGATTTTAAAACTAACTTAATAAATAGTAAAAAAATTGCAAAAAATATGAAATATCACATCTAATAGTTTGGATCTACCATTTGAATTTTGAAAATCAAAAAATCAATTGGTTATATCAAAGCTCCAGAATAAATATTTTAATATTAGTCAAGCTCTTTGTGTGTGTGTCTATATATATATCGTCATTTTTATTTTTAATTTTGATTGGTTAAAATTAATGACTTGACGAATCTATGTTCCGAAAGTCTTCAATCAAATCTAGTGTTGACAATTTGCTTCATGTCAGACTTATCTGCCAATTTTTCAAGTACCAACAAAGTGACGACATCCTTTCAACACCTAAATCTATTTGTTTTTTGTCCTTGAACAATCACTTTAATTAATTTATTTGTAAAAAGAAATGAACTAATCCACAACTTCGCGGCAGTTGCGAAACTTTCAAAAAGAAAAATTGAACTTGTCCATACTTGATTGGCATGAAATAATTTAAATTTCTGTATGTCTATGCTCATAAATTGTTTGCCTTGTTATATTTTGGATAAAATTTGATAAATAAACGATATAGCCATTTTAAACGATATAGCCATTTCCAAAAGATAAATAAAAAAATCAATGTGTCCTGCAACAGCCCTCCTATATATACAATATGTTATTTTCAGATCAAGTGATTTTCTATCTATCTAGAAAAATAGTAAAAAAATTCTAAAAAATGTAAAATTTGATTTGCAAGTACATATTCATATGGAGATCATGTTGAACTGGTTCGGATCGACCGTTAGAATTTTGAAAACTCAAATATTAAGCCGTAGCACGGAGGCCCTCCATAACATATTAGCAATTTCATATATATATATATATATATACCGTCATTTTATATTTAATTTTGATTGGTTAAAATTTAATGACTTGACGAATCTATGTTCCGATCCGAAAGTCTTCAATCAAATCTAGTGTTCACAATTTGCTCTTCATGTCAGACTTGTCTGCCAATTTTTTTCAAGTATCAACAAAGTGACGACATCCTTCAACACCTAAATCTATTTGTTTTTTGTCCTTGAACAATCACTTTAATTAATTTATTGCACAACCTTGGAAGTATGAAACTCCAGATATGGTCCTACCACAATTTAACCTAAAGAAAGCAAAAAGTACACAAAAAACATCAACACATAAGAACACAATAGAACAGTTTAGAGAGACTCAAAAACAACTAACAAAAACCCCAGTCACAATTGCACCAGATTGCACAACAACCTTGTATTATGTCAAATTTATCTGAGAACCATTCTTTACCCTGTCAAATATCATCTTAAGTATTTTTCTACAGAGAGAAATGGAAGTTTTGTCCGTATTGCATACAATGAGTCTGAGCCAGAGGTCGGCCCCAAAAGCATATTATTTTGGGCCCTAATTCTGGGGTTTTGAAGGGGAGGAAGCCAAGCCGGCCGAACAACCAAGCTGGCGATGCGACACTACCCAAGCCAGACTCATCCAAGTCACTACCCTCTAAGTCAGAATCCCCAAATCATTGCCAACCGCATCAGTCAACGCCAGAATCACCGCCTCTTCTGGAGGCGCGCGGGTGATTCCGAATGGTCTGATTGGACCCAGTCACTGTCCTCTGCTACTCAGTAGCAAGAGACAGAGCCTTCTGAAGACGCAACCTTTTCAGAGAAGGAGAGCACGTATCCAGCAGTCAAGGATGATGATGGCGGAAAGAGGTGCCCCAGACACCGCCCACTTCGAAATTGTGATGAAGCGAAGGAAGCCTCGGGAAGAGAACTTGATGAAGAGAACGTTGAAGGGGCTGAAGGCAAGATAACAAGAAAGAGAAAAGGGGGCACTAGTGGAAAATGTGTAAACAGTATTGCCTCATCAGGATCGATAAAATTAAAAAACTAACACTAATACCTTTAGGATCGGGTAAAGAACATAACCGATCTTGATTGTTAGGTATCAAGATCGGTTATCTTTTTAACCGATCTTGATAATGAGTATCAGGATCGGATAATTAATAAACCGATTCGGATAATAATCAAGATCGGTTAAAAAGGTCACCGATCTTGATTGTTAAGTATCAGGATCGGTTGTGTAATTAACCGATCCGGATAGTTAACAGTCAAGATCGGCTAATTATAGAACCGATCCTGATAAATTTTTTCCACTACATAGAAGGAACATATGAATTTTTTGATTCCATAGAATAACATATAAATTTTTCGATTCCATAGAAGAAACAAATGATTTGTCGCACTTTTCATCGGACTCTTTCTTTTTTTGAAGGTCCTTCATCCTTCATTCAACTCTTGAACATGAAATATAATTTATTATAACATGTAACTTCATATTTGGCATATGGCATTTTGTACACCATAGAGAATACTAATAGATTACAATTAGTACAACATATATACATATTGTCTTTTGTACACATGCAATCCCATGTGAGATCCATATAACATATACTCCTCAAAATTCAATACAATGTTTGTATAAAAGCTATGTCATTACCACTTAGTAACCATGTGATCAAGGTTTGGGCCAAACCTTGACATGATGTCTCTTGATTATGATCTAGTTTGGACCAAAATTTCATACAAACTAGTTGTATTAGATCCAACATATAAAAAAAAGAGTGCCCATATGATCCATGACATGATGTCTCTTGGTTAAAGGTCTCCAACATATTGCATCTCCAATAAAAAATATATTTGTTCAACATACATGTGCATACATATTAGAGAATAAATATTTTCCTTTAAAATTTTCTCAAAAAAAATTATAGGAAAAGAGACAAAAGTGAAAACGGATTCCGCGACCAGCAAAAAAAAACAAACAGGAACGGTTGTTTGTAAACAACCGTTACTGATTTTAGAAACAACTGTTCCTGATGTCTAAAATCAGTGTCGATTTTTACTTAAAGGACCGTTCCTGATAGTCCAGGACTATCAGAAATGGTTGTTTATAAATGACCATTCCTGATATTTCGAAATCAGTTTTCCGCTCAATATTTTTGGCCTTTATTTTCATTTCGCGCTTATAAAATTACATGCGCCGCTTCTCAAATTCCTCCGCCTAGGGTTCATTTTCATTTTCAAATTTCTCTCTTTCTTGGACTCTAACTCCGACTCCTCCGCCTAGCTAGACGACTCCGACTTTGATTACTGAGAGGTTGGATTTGGGACGGCTGCATGCAAGCCTTGCCTCTTTTCAACTATACCAGGTATACTAAATGTTTCTTCACAAATTTGTTACCTGTATATTTATTATGACGGATTAATATTGAGGTGCTAATGTCTTTTGTCATTAATGTTTTTAAAGGCTTGGCTGTTGTTCCTTTACACAACCTTAGCTTTGCGAGAGAACATTTTGAGAGTAAATGGAAGTGACAATTCGTCGCTGGTAAATGAATTAGTTTAATCATCTATAAGTAGAGTTACTATTTTTCGTATCTCAGATTATTTTAACATTGAAATGGTTTACTTCAGGTGGATATACTATCACTATTGTGCAATGGTAATGGCTCTTATGAGCCTGACATGGGAGATAAAAGGGCAACCTAATTGTGCTATGAAACAGGTATGTGCTAGTTTATTATTCTTTTACTAAGTACATGGCTACTATATTTTACATGTATATTTTAATTTTATTTACTTTTTGTAATTGTAGAAAGGGGTGCAACTATTTTTGGGTTGGGCAATAATGCAAGGATTTGCAATGCTTCTCCAGAATAGGTACCAGCGTCAGAGGTTGTACACTGGAATTGTTCTTGGCAAGGTACTCATTTACCCTCCTTGACTTCTCTAATCTTTAGTAGATTAAATAAAATATTATACCATGAACATGAACAAGCAAAGTATCCAAAATAGCCCTCCTAAGTCAGCAACTTTTTACACCTTCATTTGCTTGCGTTTTTTTTAAACAGCAAAAAAAAAAAAAGAAAGACAAACAGGAACGGTTATTTGTAAATAACCGTTCCTGATGTAAAAAAAAATAAAAAATAAAAAGACAAACAGGAACGGTTGTTTGTAATTAATCGATGCAGTTAACTTTTAGGATCGGTTCTTTATTAAGAACCGATCCAGATACCACCTATCTGGATCGGTTCTTTATTATCAACCAATCCTAATAGTTAACTAGATCGGTTATAGTAAAGAACCGATCCAATACTAACAAATTGGAATCGGTTATATATAAATAACCGATCCAGATGGGTGGTATCTGGATCGGTTCTTTAACCGATACAGTTTAGATCGACTATTTGTAACGGCTAGATCATGATCGGCTCTATGTCCGTTCCTGATGTGCGTTATTAACCGATATTGATGTGTGTTTTTCCACTAGTGGGGGCTGAAGTCTGATGTGAGGCAGGGCCGAGGTATGGCCAAGCCTCGTAAACCAGCAACACTAGAATATAGACCTGAATTGCTAGTTGTCGGTGATGCGGAGTTCACATCCACTCCTTTTTGCACAAAGGTGATAACCACAGTAAGGATCCTAACCTTAGAGAACATGCCGGGACCCTATAGGATGTACAATATGTTTCCTACCAAGACGAGGTTGGAAATCCTCAAAAAAAATTTGCGGAGGTATTCTTGGGGGGAGGGGGAAGATGTGCAACACTTTATGGATGTCTTTGAGAACATAGCATCAGAAACATACAGTCGCGAGATGACAGAAGTGAGGGGCAAGTACACGAAGAAATATGGAAAAGATAATGAAGTATGGAAAGACTTTCCTTCTCAGTGGTGCAAGAATCCAGACTATTAGAAGGGGTTGTGCCTTATTTGGTCGAATGAGAAATGGGACCAAATATCTTATCAATGAAATCGTGTACTTTTAAATTTTATAACTTGGTTTGCTATCGAGTCAGATTACAAGTGCATAATCCTATCGAGTAGTATAAACGAGTGTCGATCCATAGGAAATAAGGTCTAAGATCTTGAACGATTAAACCATAACCTTTCGAAAGGCTAGACAAAATATGAAATCAAAGGGTTGTTGTTGTTGTGATCAATGTATTTGGCAAAAATTAAAAGTAAGTAAAATAAATATTGAGATGTGAATTCCTAGGATTTTGACACACCGTTGTTACTTCAATTTGCTTTGATTTTTATCTTATTTGATGTTGATTTTCAGTTATTGTATGAGAGTTTCCAATTCAATTTAGTGATTACCGCTTTCACGTATAACCACCCTACTAATCAAGAGATCCCGTTAAGCCTTGTCTTGACTAGTGCAAGGAGATTTGTGTCTAGCCCAAAGGTCTCAGCCTTCACTTACCTAGGTTCCTCGTCTAGTCTTTTCGGGTGTCCCAAGGGTAAGGCACAATAATGCGACATTCGTCTGCGAATGTCGAGATTCCCATGTATACTTTTATTGATCCAACTAATGGTATCCTCGGTTAAGGTTTTCGCACACTAGTCTAATATTTTTATTATCACTTATCCCAATTCGATTAGCCTAAAGATAATAATCTCTCACGTGTGACCACCACATGACGGTCTAGACTAATAAAACAAAATCAAGTAAGATAGAACATAAAGTGCAAAATCAATCAAACAACAAAAGACTAAACAATGATCAAATAAAAATATATATCAAAGCATCATGAGTAACAAAGTTTACTGCCAACCCTAAGAATCTAAACTTAGTCGCAGAACAACATTTTTACAAAGAGATAAGAGAAAGACGATACAATGTCGCAAGGTGAGGAAGAGTTTGAGGACAACCCAATTAAGGAATATGACGAAGAGTTGGACATGGAGCAAGGTGAGGATGAATTTTGTTTCTATGTCTATGATGATTCCGATCAAGAGTTTTAAATGGTTCAATAGTTGTGTGTGTGTTGTGTCATAATGTTTGTACAATTATTTTGAAAGGTTTGTTCTAAATACCAAAATTTAAGTTACCAAAGTATTGAATTCTTATATACTGTTATCATTCATGTTGTTGTGATTTATAATAAAATTATTTATTTAAAAGGAGATATCAAATAAACAGAAATGCATGTCTCCAGGAACTAAACAATTGCAAGGGTAAACCCTTGCAATTAATGAGATTCGACGGTCCAAATTATTTGCATGCTCATGGTAGTGGAGTATTTACATGGACCTTCAATAAAATATATTATAAACAAGTGGTTAAGTATTTATTTACATGGGCAAGGGGTTAAGTAAGTGAACGCGTATCCTCTGCATTAACTCAAAAGGGAAACTTTTGAGTTAATGAATTTCAATCATCTGATTTTAAACGGAGCCAATCCGGCTCCAGCCTATAACATAGGGGCCTTTCAATATTGGTGCAGATCTAATTCACACGAATCTTAAAATAGATCGGACGGTTGAGATTCATTAACTCAAAAGATTCTCTTTTGAGTTAATGCAGAGGATACGAATTCTTAAGTAGTTGCATGGACCTTTAATAAAATATAATAGCTAACATGTGGTTAAGATTTGCATGCGTATGGTGTTGAGTTGTTACATGGATCTCTAATTAATTATAATATTTGACTTTCATAATGTATTTACATGGGAAGAAAGAAAACATTTCCATGCGAACAAGTTACATGGAACTACTCTTGCAACAAGTTTTACGAATCCAAAAATGTCATTTCTTTTACATGGACTGTCCTTCCCTTGCAACAAACTAGTGCTCCCATGTAAAAAACTCGTATTCTAGTAGTGAAATTTCATTAATTATGGCATAAATGATGTCAAAATTTACATGAACTCCAGCAGCCGATGGCTCTAGGCGAGATTTAATTTATTTTTTCCTTATAATTTAATAAAAATATAAGAAGCTAACTACTAATTGAATACAGGAGGATGAGAATGAGGAGGAGGACAAGGAGGATGTCAGCCAATATGGGAGGCAAAAAAACTCGTGACTCGCTTCTGACTCGCTCCCTAACAACTCGCTTGTTACTAAACCGAGCAGTTAACGAGCCATCTCGTTAGTGGATCAGTCCAAATTAAACAAGTTCGATATGGGGTTTCACTAGCTCGCCAGCATGCGAGCTAGCTTGGCTAGGTATGAATTTGTATGAATTTATGTGCATTTTATGTTGTCTAGCTCGGTCTAGCTCTGTTTAGCTTGATCTAAAAAGTTTGTAGAATTTATTTGTTTCTTAAAATAAGATTCAGCCAAATCCAGTGAGCTAGCTCGTGATGATTACGATCTATTTCAACTCGGACCCCTAAAATCAGCTCGTCTCGGTTGCTGATGAACAGGCTGCACATCTTCAGACCGAGCATGCAAAATGATGAGAATTAGTCGTAGCAGATGCCATCTGAGATCCAGGAGGAGGATCATATGCCAATCCCACCACTCTGACCTCACAGAGATCACCCTCCTGCGAAGATTTTCACCCCATCTTCTAAATAGTTGTATTATTTTTTACTTGTTATGTTACAGATATTATATTTTGTAATATTTGTTTAATTTCTCGATCGTAAGTTATCAGCACTTTTATTTTGTTTTATGTTTCTTCATATTCTTATACTTCATTATTACTTTGTAGTTAACCAACGACTATAATCGATAACTGTACAACAAATCACATAGAATAAAACTACGTTTAACAAACAACATGAATTGAACAACATAGAATGAATTAACGTACAAACAAACAACATGAAAATTCAAGTTACAAAAAATTATAAAAGAGACGCAATGCAGATATTAATTAGCCGTGTCTCTGCCCTCTGTGAGGAGCAGCTAATAGCTGGGTCCTTCATAAAAATTAAATTTGTTCCAAACACTGTCAGTCATGTTTATTAATATTTTAAGGATGATAAACCAAAAAAATTCGGTGAATTCTAGTCTTAGTGAGTTTGGTGAGAAAAACTAAATCGTCTCTCCACATGTGAACATGAAAATCCTGTTAACAATGTTAATCCGTTCATGATCTATTCATGATCTGGATATAGTCACAACTGAAGTATTCAACACAATCCATAGTTTAATTGTGATTGTACACAGGGGCGGATATGTGTATGTCAGAGGTTGCTAAGCCACCTTCAAAATTTTAAAAAAATTAATCATGTGTATTAAAATTTAAATAATTTTCTTTAAGTTTTTATATATTTTAACTTCCTTATAAAATGATAAATGTATCATTATAGTATAGTCGTAAGAGTTTCAGGTGTTGGGTTCAATTTCCATTGATCATACTTTTTCTATCTTTTCACATATGAAGTATATCATAATTTAGCCTCCTAACTGAACAAATTATGAATGTATGGAGGGATTGACTTTGTTGAGAGAATTTTCCTAACCATATGCATGTGAATTCGTATCCACTATATTAACTCAAATTTTTAATTAATGTAGAATGAATCCGAACTGTCTAATATGTATTGACACCAATATTAAAGGAACCTGTATATTTCACTTTGAACCGGATTGATCTGGATCCTGATCGAACGGACGAGATGCATTAACTCAAGGTTTGAGTTAATAGTTTAATACAGAGAATACGGATTCCATGCATGTCGACATCATGTCGACATGCATGCATGTGTTTCCTTGGTTACGACAACGAGGCGCAACCTTTAATTAACACACAGCATCTCCTTTGACTAAGCCTATCTTACGCAACAATATACCAAGCACAAAAGTACTAAATCTTAAGTGATCAATCCAAGCATCTTTTGTTTTCTTTTCATCTACCTTTAATTAACACACGGCATATCGTTTTTGACTAAGCATATGTTACGAACAATATTAACCAAGTACAAAAGTACTAAATATAAAATAATCATTCCAAGCATCTTTTGTTTTCTTTTCATTTCAAGCATCTTCTATCTGATTATCTCTGTTTTCCGCTTCGAATTAGAAATAAAATCTCGAAAAATAGCAGCGTTTTTCTTCTAGAAAAAGACACTACACTAGTGGAAAAACTAGAATCAGGATCGGCCTATCTGGATCGGCTATATCAAACAACCGATACTAATATATATCTGGATCGGTTTTCTTAATAAAACCGATCCTAAAAACTAATCAGATCGGGTTTTTTGATCAACCGATCCTAATTTATGAACTATTAGGATCGGTTGTTTCTAAAAATCGATCTTGATACTATCAGGATCAGTTCTAAATTAGCATATATTAAGATCGGTTGTTTAAAACAACCGATCCTGATAGTAGTAATTAGGATCTGTAAAAAAGGAAAAAAAGTATCAGGATCGGTTGTTTTAAACAACCGATCCTGATACCTTTTTCTTATTTTTTTTATTTTTTACAATCAGTAGTAATTAGGATCTGTATAAAAAAAAAAAGTATCAGGATCGGTTGTTTTAAAGAACTGATCCTGATACCTTTTTTTTTTTTTTTTTTTTTTTTTTTTTTTTTTTTTTTTTTTACAATAAGTAGTAATTAGGATCTGTAAAAAAAAAAAAAAGTATCAGGATCGGTTGTTAGGATCAGTTGTTTAAAACAACCGATCCTAATAGTAGTTATCAGGATCGGTTGTTTCGAAATAACTGATCCTGATACTATCAGGATCGGTTGTTTCAAATAACCGATCCTGATAACTCCCTAGGGTTCTTATTTTCATTCCGCGCCTCTCATTTTCAACTTAACGAAAATCAAACCCGCCTCTCAACTCCTCCGTCTCTCTCTCTGTCTCAGTCTCTCCCTCTTCTAGGGTTCTTATTTTCATTTCGCGCCTCTCATTTTCAACTTAGCAAAAATCAAACCCGCCTCTCAACTCCTACGTCTCTCTCTCTCTGTCTCCGACGCCTCTCAACTTAGCAATCTCTGTCTCTCTCTGTCTTGATCATGTCAAAAAAAGGCGAAGAAGACGAAAACTAACAAGGATGTGCCATCCAACTCTTCCAAGTTCATGGAATGAGATGAAGGATGATGCCCCGGCTTATGCCCTTAAATTATACTTAAGGTACATACTGTTTATTTCCTCAAATCTCTTATGTACATTTGAGCATCTTTTGTATTTTTAATTTACACTAAATTGCAGTATTACAGTTCATGGTTTCAATTTTTTTTTTTTCCATTTGAGCAAGGCTTTTTGAGATTATTCCATCGGCGGTGAAGAGGTACACTTTGAGGTATGCTAGCTAGGTTTTCCTTGTCTTTCAATTTAAATAATACATGTATCGAAGATGCACAAGCAAGCTATTAATGATATAAATATTTGTTCAGATTTTGAAGTTTGCACTGGTGGAGACGATAAAAGAGGGAGTGCCATACATGTGGCTGAATTTTATTTTGCTATTGCACCAAATTTCTTCAACTATTGTACTTCTTTTTGTGTTTCATGAATTTTATTTTGTGTTCTTAATTGGTTTTGAGCTCCAATAAATCAATGGTAAATAAAAAAAATATTTTATGTTGGCCAGCAAATATATATGGAAGCTGGCCAAATAAAAAAAATATTTTTTTTAGATCCAATATAACATCAGGATCGGTTGTTTGAAACAACTGATCCTGATAGTATAACATCAGGATCGGTTGTTTGAAACAACTGATCCTGATAGTTACTATCAGGATCGGTTGTTTGAAACAACTGATCCTGATAGTATAACATCAGGATCGGTTGTTTGAAACAACTGATCCTGATAGTATAACATCAGGATTGGTTGTTTTGAAACAACTGATCCTGATAGTAACTATCAGGATCGGTTGTTTCAAACAACCGATCCTGATAGTAACTATCAGGATCGGTTATTTAACCGATCCAGATTATTGTAGTATCAGGATCGCCCCGATCAGGATCGGTTGTGGCCCGATCCTGATATCTATCTATAACCGATCCTGATTCCATATTTTCCACTAGTGCTAGCACATGTTGTGTTTCTCTACACATTTTCCTGCCCAACATTTTTTATAATTAGATTGTAAAATTATTTCATATTAATTATTATTCGTTGAAAAAAACAAATCATCTTATATAAAGTAAAAAAAAAATGGACAATGTATTATTACATACATCAAAACTTCAATTTTTCACATTCTAACAATTATAATTTTAATTGGAAAATTAAATTAAAAATAATAAATATAAATTACTTTTTGACAATTAACTCAAACTTTAAATTAATTAGGACAAATACTTTTTGGTCTAAATAAATTAATTTGCATGACGAAAAAAATCCAATAAAAATATAAATGGAAGTTTAGAGATTTACATGAGTTTGCAAAGCGATCTACATAAGTATTGAGTGTAGCCCGTAAGGCCATTTTCGGACAAAACAAAACATTTCAAGTCCCAAAAAATTGAGTTGATTTTTCTTATTTTCAACAATTATATATTTTCTTTTATCTAAAAAAAAAAAGCCCCTCTAACTGATTTAAAATAAAAATTAACTATTCAATAAAATAAATTAATAATTTAGTTTCTTTGTTTACAATTTCGATATTTCTTGCATTTCTGTAATTTTTTTACATCTAAAATAACAAATAATATATAAAAGTCAAGCATTCTCAAATAGAAAAATGCAACCCATGCTTACGTTTCTCTTAGGAAAAAAAAAATACCAACACAGGTGGCGTTTCTGCTATATTTTGGAAAAAAATCAAACTCGAAATTTAATTTATTTATTATTAAACATCTAACAGATAAAACAATCGAAAATGTTTTATTTATAGTATGATCAGTAGAACTTTTACTAAGCTTGAATTGGTAAAAATTCTACCAATTTAAAATGTTTTTTAATAAACCTTATTGGGATCTTCTGTGACAACTAAGGTAAGAAATATAAAGGCCCAAAGTAGTCCGATCCACATAAGATCCAAAGCAACCTTGGGATCGGAAATTTTTTTACTGGTCTAAAATTTATGCATTCTTTCTATTCTATGCATTGAAAAATCGGAATAGAAAATCGGAAGTTACTTTTTTATTTTCCTATTTTATTTTATAATATTTTCTATGAATAAAAATTCTCGGCGTCAGCTCAAACGAAAAGGGATTTTTTTTAAAAACCATAAATAAAATAATTAAATTTACCAAAACGACATGATTACCCGAAGATTTACAAAAACCATCAATACCGAGATGCCAATTCGGTCCGAACGAATTTTTTTTTCTCCGGACCGAATTGGCATTTCGGTCCCCCTCTTTTTCACAACAAATCAATATTAAAGCTTGTGGCCGATCGTGTGGCCCCCTTTGGACCGAACAGGCCTGGACCGAATTGCCAATTCGGTCCGAAGAATTTTTTTTTCTCCGGACCGAATTGGCAATTCGGTCCAGTTTTTTTTTTTTTTTTTTATAGAAATACTAAGAAGAACAAAATAAAGAAATCTAATACTGAAAATTTAAATTTTTTGTTAGATTACTTCTTTTGATTTATAATTAGCATATTTATACTAAAACACACTAAATTACTTGAAATTAAGTTGAATTACACTATATTACAATAAATTATGTTGAATTATGTTGAATTACACTATATTACAATAAATTATATTGAATTACACTAAATTACAATAACTTCGTTAATTATGTTGAAATACGGTAAATTATGTAAAAGTAGACCGATTATGTGTCATCTTTCATGAATCATAAAAAATAGTAAAAAAATTCCAAAAATAGTAAAAATTGGTAATCTGCAAGTTCATTATGTAACTAATTTACTGAGCTACTTGGATTGAATAATAAAAATAAAAATCTTAATCAGAAACTTCAACTCAAGTTTTGAGGCTCTTCCCTTTGTTTTTTGGCGATTCTGAATTTTGGAATCCGACGTAGCGGGCACAGACGCATGAGCATTTTTGCAAGCTTTCCGAAAAGTGATCATTTGCTGAAATCCGACACTCGAGCGTCATTTTATGACCGTTTGAAGTTTCGCTGTCGTTTTTCGCCTTTTTAGTGAAAATATCATCCCTATTTATATGTAATTTAGCGTAATTTATCGTATTTTAGCGTAATGTAATGTAATTTAGAGTAATTTAACTATTATAGTGTAATTCAACATAATTTTAAGTAATTTAGCGTATTTTAGTATGAGGGGGGATCAAGTTACAACAATTTGAGTTACAACAAAGTTACAACAATCATTTTTTTCATTTTCAAAGTCCAAATCGTCGATCCAAACCGTTCAACATGATTATCTAAATAAAATGTGATTGCAGATCAAATTTTACATTTTTTGAATTTTTTACTATTTATTAAGATGAGTACAAAATTTAATGGTCTGAATATGACTATTTTTTGTAAAATAGTTAATAAATAGTAAAAAAAATTCAAAAAAATGTAAAATTTGATCTGCAAGCACATTTTATTGTGGAGATCTTGTTGAACGGTTTGGATCGACGATTTGGACTTTGAAAATGAAAAAAATAATTGTTGTAACTCAAATATGTCAAAATAAGTAATCTATCAAATAAATTTAAAAATAATTCAAATTTTGATTTCTTTATTTTGCTCGTCTAAAAAAAAAAAAAAAAATACCTGGACCGAAATGGCAATTCGGTCCAGGCTAAAAAAAACCTCTGGACCGAATTGCCAGTTCGGTCTGGCCTTTTTTTTTATTTTCTGTGATTTTCTGTGCCGCAACCCGTGAAAACAGCGAAAAAACAGCCAGACCGAAATGCCAATTCTGTCCGGAGAAAAAAAATTCGTTCGCACCGAATTGGCATCTCGGTATTGAGGGTTTTTGTAAATCTTCAGATAATCATGTCGTTTTGGTAAATTTAATTATTTTATTTATGATTTTTAAAAAAAATCCAACGAAAAGACTTGAAAACATTCTCTTTCCTGGACCAAAAAGGTACTTTTATTGAGAGGTGCCAAGACGTTCGGTACAAAAATAAAAAGGGTCGAATCTTCACCGAAAGGTTCCATTACCTATCAAAAGGAAAAAAAAAATATAATATTTCTACTTATGCTAGTGGAATGAATAGTTTACAAACTAGATTTTCAATTACTTTATATAACCGTATAATATACTTATTTATTTATTTTAGTAAAAAATGAATATCAAGTCATTCTAACTATTTAATATTGTAGTTCCATTCTTTTAGTTAGTAAAATAGTTGTAATGAGTTCATACTATATTTGTGTAATGTAATTATAAATGTTGCTTGTATTGGTACGTGTAGTGTTTTTGGTGTGTGTTGTGTTTAAACTGTATTTTTTTAAAAAGTAAAAGTTACACATGGCTTCAAATACAATTTATACTGATAAATGTAGTGTTTTTGGTGTCCGTTATAAATTGTCTTTAAAAAAATAAGAATCGCACACGATTTTAATTTAAAAATTCATATGTGAATGGTATACACACACGGTTTTAGTTTATAAAATCATATGTCAAAAGTAACACAGAAGGTTTTAATTAGGAAAAAAAACATTTGCGAATATTTTTCGAAAAAAAATTCGGACCTCATTTTTTGGAGAAACATACACAAATCTAGGAACATATACTACGCGGTCGTATGTACACGATTGTGCTTCCGTGTCATTAGCATTTTTAACCATGCATTGTTATGTATATACGCGAGAGATACTGTCAGTATACCCTAGCGATACTCTCGTCACTAATCGAAAAAGCACATTTGTATCGGTATACCCTCGCGAATAGTCACTTTTTACCCTCACGGATACTATCACATTATTGTAGTATATATAGTAGTGGAACATATTTAGAGTATGTTCGGTAATGAGAATTTTTGCGGGAATGAATTTTTTTGAATATGAGAATGGAAATATTAATTTGTGAATTAACAAGGTCTAATTCAATTTTAATTTATAGAAAAAATTTAGCATATAGGTGTTTAGCAAATATATGAAAAAAAAATTTAGGAATTTGATTTTTCCTTTTTACATTTATTTTTTTTTGTAGAATATGTAATGCTGAACTCAAATTATATGGAGTGTATTTATACTTAGGACTAATTCAAATTATGCTTGTTGTACATATCAGATTATAATTAGCTTAATAAATTAGAATTTAGTGTGGATAGTTTAATTATGCTTGTATAATTAATTTCTTGTAGTATTAAATGTGTTTGATTAATTAATAATAATTTCCTATTTGATTTTTCCATTTAATTAATTTCTTGTATTTATTAAATGTATTAACTATGCTCAGTTATTTGCAAAAAAAATTCCATTTTTCCTGACATCATAATTAAAGACCAAACTTTTGTATTAGATGTTAAATATTCATAGTAACCAGTTTGTATTTGCAAGTTGTTCGATAAAAGAATAAATAAAAGAAAAAAACACAAGTCCAAGAAGAAAGTTTATGATAGTCTTGCGATCCGAACAATTGATGAGTACAAATATCCATAAAGTCATTTTAACGAAGAACTTTTATGATAGTCTTGTTGCCGAAGAGCCGAAATTTGTATTAATATACAAAAAAAATTCGAATTCTACACCATATTTGATAAGATTCGAAAAATGTCCAAACCGCAGTTTTAATTCACGGTTTTAGGCCCCAAAAACGCAAGTTTAATTTATGGTTTTAGCCCTCTCAAAACCGCAAAACAAACCAACGGTTTCGTAAAACCAGAAATTAAATTGCGGTTAGATCTCAAAATAATTTTTTTCATGAAACCAGAAATTAAGTTCACGGTTATAGTTTTTTTTTTTATAATTAAACATAAATGTTATAATTTATTTATTTTTGTATTGAAATATCAAAAATATTTATATATTTCTTTGAAAATAAATAAAATACTATATAATTGATTTATTAGAAGGACTGCGACAAATAACCTGGATCAACATTTTTCAGGCAGATTTTTTGCGGCTGTAAGAAAAATTAAAATATTTATTTGTGTGTTATTGGAAAAAAATAAAAATATTTTGAATCTGAGTTATTGATCCCGGTTCAAAAGTTACTTCTAGATAAATACAGAAAATATTGTGGTCCTTCTATTTTTGAAAAAAATAATTGGTTCTGATAAAATTGTTAGATGAATAGAATTCTCATCGTACTATATGTGGATTAAATTCACAGTTCTGAGTAATTTTTTTAATGTCAAAAATCTAGAACCGCAAAAAAAATTCTGGTTTTCAGAAACCGTGGATTTGTTCTGCGGTTTTAGTGGGGCTAAAACCATGGATTTAATTTGCTGAAAGTTGGTTCAAAACCGTAAAATAAAATTACAGTTTGGGTATTTTTCGAAATCTTGTCAAACAGAATAGAAATTGAATTTTTTTAATATTAATAAAAATTCGGCCGAAAAGGCCGTAAGTGTGGTTCTTTCCATGTCATGAAAGGATTTCACTATTTTTCTATAATATAAAAAATATTTATTTCTTTTCCAAAATAAAAAAAAGGTTTACTGAGAGGTGGCTAGACGTTCAGTTAAAAAGAAAAAAGGTTGATCCTCTTTGGCTCCTGACCTCATCAGGAAAAGGTTCCATTAATTAACGGTCAAAAGAAACAGAAAATATCATATATATCATATTGACATCAGGTTCCATTAACGGTGGTTTCCTGCTTTCGGTGTCATTAGAACGAATAGTTTACAAACAAACTGTAGTTCTTACTTTTGAACAAAGAAACTATCTTTTCAATAACTTTTAGGATAGCCATCTAATCTGCTAATTAAAGAATTTCAACCATTGATTTATTTACCGGCAAGTAATATAGTTCATACCTTTTTTTCTTCTTCATAGGATGGAATCCACATCAACTAAACGTAACATAATATTTCTCTTTAAATCCAGACTATTAGATCAGAATCCGCACAAATATTAAAAAGACCTCATACATTTAGTCTTGGATCAAATTAGTCCGGATTCTGATTGGACGGTGCCGATCTAAACAGAATAATTATATTACCTTTGAGTTATGTTGCATGGATACGGGTACGGGTATCATATCGGATACGATACGGATAATGACGGATGCATATAGGTTGAATGGAGTTCAATTGACCTCTATTTTGTTAATTTTATATTTATATGTAATTTTCTATATGTTATGGTTACTGTTAGATTAAGTATAAATTTGTTATATGGTTGATTCTCATTCACGATTGACTTTCATAATTTGAAAGTCTGACTCTGCTCTTTATTAGAATATCACAATATAAAAATTTTCAATATAATACAAGTATCGGATGATATAATACAAAGTAATTTTCTACCTATCTAAAAAAATAGTAAACAAAATTCGAAAAAATGTAAATTTTAGTTTATAAGTACATATTCATTTTATAATCATGTTGAACGGTTCGGATCGATCGTTAGAATTTTGAAAACTCAAATATTGAGACGTAGCACAGACCAAATCATACTATGCATAGTACCGTAGCCACACTCAAATTTGTTAATTAAAATTAAGTTGCAATCCCAATGCTGTACGCCTGTTCTGCATAAAATGTTATAGAACGTGTTATTCATTAATTGCTCTTCTACCAACAATGTCGACATGCTTGTGACACCTTATAATCTATTTTTTTATTTGAAAAAATCTATCTCGACGGCTTTGAGATTAGAGATGTTCACATGTATGATATAGTTCAGATCAAAGTATTTTTATATTCGTATTCCTTGAGAATAAACATTATCTATATATTTGCTATTTGAAAAAAATTGACTTTAACTGTACTCTATTATTTCTCAATGATTTTAACAAGCATATCATTAATTAAATATTAATTCTAAGATAAAATGAAGTTGTAATCTGTATCAAATGAATAAAATAAAATTCGAGTCTGGCGGCAACTTCACTGTTGAGGTGACAATTGGACAAGACAAATTTGATTTCGGATTATTATTGAATTTAATTCACTTCAGATTGAATCGATCGGATCAAATCTTTAGTCAGGCTCCAAATTATTTTAAGTTCATATCATTTCATGTAAGATTAGGTCGAATCATATTCAATTTGATTTTTTCAAATTATTGGGTCGGAATCCTGCTCGGAATATTCCTAATCGGGTGAGGGGTCATATATATTTTACTAACTCCGAAATAAACCATCTATTTCAGATAAGTTCAATAAATATTCATGAAAAATATTAATACTTCTAGTCAATATAAATACTGTCATGTCAGTTTCTGGCGACATGCATGTCGACATTTTGACTTGGCTAATTGAAGTTCTGACTTTGTATGTATAAAACAAAAATCAAACTTATTTTATAATATAGAACAAGATGCGCAACTTGTCAGACTAGAGACGATCCTTTAACATCAACCCAATTTAAATTTGGTTTGTTGATAGCACCAGCATCTGTCATTTAAAAAAAACATTACATTGCCCAATAGCACAATAGAGAAGAAGAGAAGAAGAGAAAGAAGAAGAGAGACAATGGCAAGACTATGTTGGTCAAGTGTAACATTCCTCCTAGTTCTAGTGACACTGTGTCTTCTCCCATTGACGGCTCACTCGAGCGGATGCGAATGCTCGGAAGAGGGATCCGGCATAGACAAGACGGAGGCGCGCAAGCTGCACATAGTGGCCATCTTTGCCATTTTAGTGGCCAGTACAATCGGCTGCTCCATCCCTGCACTTGGCCGGTGGTTTCCTGCTATCAGTCCCGAGAAAGACTACTTTTTCTTAATCAAGGCTTTCGCTGCCGGCGTCATTCTTGCCACCGGCTTTATTCATATCCTACCTGATGCTGTGGCAAAGCTGACATCGCCTTGTCTTCCCGAATCACCGTGGCAGGATTTTCCGTTTGCTGGTTTCGGAGCCATGATTGCTGCCATAGGTACGTTACATTATATATATATTGCATACATATATATATGATGTGCTCAAATGATAATGACATAGGAAACTAATTGATTTCAAATTTTGATTTATTTGGTATCTAGGATTTCTCCTTTTCCATATAATCTTTCTTATTAAATGAAAAAGATCCACTTATAATTAACGTGGGGCCTATCTTATATATATGCCAATATGTCATTCATTGATTCTGTTGATTAAAACTTTAAGCAAATATATTGCAGATATTTTCATATGAAGTGACTTAAATATCTCTGGCCGTAAAGTTTCTAACTAAATTTAAACAGTTCCATGAAATAAATATGAACCATGCAAATAAGTCTTTGTTTTAAATTTATATGGAACATGGTCACAAAATAAATTAATTTACGTACACAGAGAGATATTATATGCTATTGTTGCTAAATGTAAAGGGAACAACTTAAAAACTTAAACTGGACTTCTATGGTTAAACAAAACTCAGGATTAGATTGATTTTGTATTTTTTTTCTGAAATGCCATTCTTAGAATTTATGATAATTTAAACAATTAATATTCTTAAAGTCAAGGTGTTAAAGAAAGAAACTTTCGGTAAAATGAAACTACATTTAATGGAATTTAAATATGATTTTAGAAAAAAGGAACCTGGAGAATTCATGGATTAATTAAGGTCTCATTAAGAAACCATGCATGTCACATGGAAAATTGAGTTATGTAGTTAATATTGCATTTAATGCTCATTATTATCTAATATTTGCTAAGAAACACCACAGTAAAATCCGTTTGATCTTATATCAAAAGTTAAAAATCCAAGCCAGAATATGTATTACAGTTGGTCCGATGAGATTGAAATCACCTTTATATCATGCTGCAACTTTGTAATTAATACAGATCAAATTGTAAACTTTGTAGTTAAATTTGTGGACATTTATTGATATTCAACAGAATTACATATATGTTTCTTAAATCTAAAAATGAGAGAAATCAAAGAAATTCATCAAAATTATCTACAAATAAACATTCAATGCAATCTTAATACTGATTGTTTGTTTAACTTGTGTTGTGTTTTTATCTCTGTTTCCGGAGATCATCGATGCATATATAGAGATCATTTATCATACAGTTACTCACTTTCCATCTCCTTTGTACATGGCAACATTTAAGCAAACTGTTATAGTCTGAAATTGTGATGATTAATAATCTTACACATTTGAGCAAACTGTTATAATATGAAATTGTCATCGATAGGTACACTAATGATGGACACACTTGCAACTGGATATTTCCGCAGGCGACACTTTACGAAGGCGGCATCTTCAGTCAATGATTTGGAGGCAACCGTTGAGGCAGAGCAGGGGCATGCAGATCATGTGCATATGCATACTCACGCTTCGCACGGACATGCTCATGGTGCGGCCATGATGGTTGATGCTACAACCAATGGTGATAGTCAACTCATTCGTAACCGTGTCATATCAAAGGTTAGAAACAAGATGATTATTATCATCAATAAAACTTGTACCTTGAATAAGAGACCAATTTTGAATTATGCAAACGTAACTAAAGTTTTATTTTTTCTTGTTTCCTTGATGAAGGTATTGGAACTGGGAATTATAGTTCATTCAGTGATTATTGGAATGTCTGTGGGTGCATCAGATACACCATCTACCATAAGGCCCCTTATTGCTGCTTTAACATTTCACCAGTTCTTTGAGGGTCTTGGTCTTGGATCCTGCATTGCTCAGGTAAATTGTGACTAACTATATAGTATGTTCTAATAGTAGATAGCTGATTTCATAGCTTTGAGACGATGAAACAAACATAATATAATTGTTAGTGTTTCTAATGTTAAATTTCAATCAAATTAAATTTTCATGAAAGCATGTACATATTATTTACTTTTTAAGCATATAGCTAAATAACATAACTCTTTATTTTTACAATTGCAGGCAAAATTTCATTTGAAGTCGGTGGTGATAATGTCGATCTTTTTTTCACTGACAACTCCAGTGGGAATTGTCATAGGTATTGGCATAGCATCCAGCTACAATGAGAACAGTCACACTGCATTGATTGTTGAAGGGCTTTTGGATTCTGTATCAGCTGGAATTTTGATATACATGTCACTTGTTGATCTTCTTGCCGAGGACTTCATGAATCCGCGCGTGCAAAACCACGGGATGTTACAGTTACTTATAAACATTTTCTTGCTTCTGGGTGCAGGTCTAATGTCTCTACTTGCCAAATGGGCTTAAACTTTCATTAGATGAGAGTTTAACAATGAGTCTCACAATTTTTTTTCAATGGAAAATTGTTTCAGCATTTTCAATTGTTGAGGTCTCATGCATGCTGCTTCGGTATCTCTTATTGAATAATTTTCTGATTGTATATTTTTGTAGTTTTTGATGAAAGTTGTATAATCATAGTTGGCCCAAATTTGTATTCTCATATTTGTTGATATATATAATTTGTATAAACTTGTTTTTCATAATTTGGATCAGTATTATTACAAAGACATCAACATTCTTTTAAGAACCTGCAATTTAAAAAAAAACAAACAAACAAATTGAATGCAGCTTGTTCTTTCTTGCTAGACTAGATTCACAAGGACTGTATTTTTTCGAAACCTAGTTTAATTTTGACCTTATATCAGTTATATGTTGAATCATTTCCTCATTGCAATTCTTATAATCATATATTGTAAGATATGTATTCTAATATACTTTTCAGAAAGAAAAAAAATGACGTTCTGTTTAGTTGACCTTCAAATCCTTCCAACCCAAAACTTACACCCATCTTATTTGAGAAAAACTGAAGAGACCAGACCCAACAAAAATTACATACCTCCTCAATTTTGAGTGAGAACATGCAATGCTAATCTGAGAAACTTAAGCTGTGAATTTTGGATTGTAAACTATGTCGATTTATTTTGGGTAATTAATTAGCTCCTTCAGCGATTGAATGCATGCGTTCTGCGGGACATGGTAAGACAGAAAATCCAAACTATGAAAAATAGTTGTACATTCGGATATATAAACCCAAAATTCAACGTTTCCTGTATAAATTTAATATTCTTGTGATACACCTATTTCTTGTAAGTAAAAATTGAAGGTTAAACTATTTAATTTATTTAATATTTACACAAAAAATTTCATCCGAATTTCAACCATGTTATTTCTTACACAAAAAAAACAATACTTTTACAACTAGAACGGAGACTCGTTCTAGCTACACGTGTTCCTCTGTTTTCTCTCAAAATTTTCGAAAGTTTTTAATATTTTAATTTTTTACAAAAGAGAGTAAACTTTGACTTGGGCTCCGCATTTCTATGCCAACAAAAAGTGTCGACATTCTTTCAACACCTTAATCTATTTGTTTTTTTAATCACTTCAATATATTTATTGCAAAACAACCTTGCAAGTAGGAAACTCCATGTATGGTCCTACTACAATTTGACCTAAAGAAAGCAATTATTCGGCTCTCCGGGATTACGTGCACAAATCATCGAGTGCGTATCCTCTGACATATATATGTCATATTTTACGTGATCGATCGACGTGTCCGGTGCCTATTAGAGGATCGATGCAAGAGCCAGTATTATTTGAGCTTTGAGATGTGCAGAACGTATTTGAACGGCTGAGATTTTCCAAAAACCACACAAAATATGAGATATCCCAGAGAATGTGAATTTCAAATGATCTTCCGGTTGTTTTAGTTTTTATCAGTGTTGTAAATAACGGAAATAAATCTGCTGTTATTCTAAAGAAATCACAGGACCTTGTTATTCCGATTTCATTTGTTGACCTTTAACGAGATTCAGGCTTTTTCCTTGAGATTCGTGCATGAAAAACTTTGAACGGTTGTGATAGGAATAACAAGGTCCTGTGGTCCCTTTGGAATAACAACAGATTTATATCTGTAAATAACAGTATGTACGTGTTCGTCAGACGGACAAGATACCGTGAAGTGATTAATCGGTAATAATCGAAAATAATCGATTATACTTGAAAATAATCGGCCGATTAGTCGGGAAAATTCATGACAGTTTGGTTGCCACCAACAACTAATCGGCTAATTAATCAGTCTAAATGGTCATTTTTTACAACACTAGTTTTTACCAGATGATATAGTGACCTATGTTTTTTAGTATCTAATTATAAACATTAAATGTGTTCATTAATAATTTAAAATTAAAATTTTAAACAATTAATGTCAGCCATTAAATTTTATTTCATTTCCAATACAATGCAATCCAGTCGAAAATGAAAACTTTGGAGCTCGTTTCCTACATGATCGGTCACTATGTTACCCCAAATACAAGAGTATGTACTGAATTCTTTAAAAAAAGAAGAGTTCTACAGATATTATTTGAATCGTTTTCAAATAGCACTGTATTATAAAAGAGAAGGTTCCAATATTTTATATTTTTCATACCTCATATTTTATTTTATATTTTTGATTTAAAGTCTAAATTGTCGATTCAAATCGCTCAACGTGATATCCATACTAACAAACATTTGCGGATAAAATTTTATAATTTTTTGAAATTTTTACTATTTTTTAAGATAAGTACAAAATCACTATTTCTGTACCATTCAAAATAGTGATTTTGTACCTATCTTATAAAAAGTAAAAAGGTTCCAAAAATTATAAAATTCCATCCCCAAACGTATTTTAGTATATATATCATGTTGAACGGTTCGGATCGGCAGTTTGGACTTTCAAATAAAAATAAAAAATATGAGGAATGATGAGGTATGAAAGGCACGAGGTATTAACCCTCCTCATTATAAAATAGACACCTCTATAAATTAAAGATTAATTTTAATAAAAAAGTTGAGTAAATTTGTGAGTTTTTTTAATTTAGAAGGATAAATATGATATTAAGAATTTTAGAAGAAGAAATACGTAAATTTGAGATTTTTTAGGGTTCCACATGAAAAATCCCACTTAAGAATTTTTTTAATCCTTTGCAATTAACAAACTTGAGGCTATGTGGTAGAAAATGAAAGAAAGCGATGGAAAAGTAATGAGTTCGTTTCAAATCAATATTGAAAATGTAAATAATATCTCACTTTTTGGCGCTTTTGCACATCATTATCTATCATTTTCTTGAAAAATATAAAACGAAGTATAGATCTTACACGGCCCTTAGACTTTGTCATGTGACATGCATGTCAATTGAGTTTGCGAAGACATGCATGACGACATCCATCCATTGCAGGCGATACATTAATTAACACAGGGCATCTTATTTGACTAGCTTATCTTGTTGAACAATATACAACTTATAAGTACTACTAAATCTAAAGTAATCTTTACAAACATCTTTTGCTCTATTTTTTTTATTAAATTAGCACTGTTTATTTTCAGCCTCAAACAAAAAAGACCAAAAAGTTTTTTTTTTTTTTTTTAAGATTGTCAGCAAGTGCCGATCAACAGATGTATTGATAAATTAAAGAGAGTTATTTACACAAAATAATAATAACTCACTATTTGCGAATAAAATATCTAGTAAAGCACAGTAGTCAATCGTGTGGTCCACTATCCCAATTCTACCTCGAATTTTATGCAAAAAATCTCCAGTTGTGGATATCCATTGTCGTCTTATTTATTAATAGGCTTGGTGATTTTGTTTTTCCCGAGAAGGTTCTTTTGTTTCTTTCCTTCCATAGTGCCCAAATCCAGGCCGACCACACTGTGTCCCATAAAAAAAAAAAAATTTATACAGCCAGAAAGGTATTTTTATTAAAATTGTAACTAGTATCCCACCTATTTTACATACTATCCTAGTTTTTTCTCAAAATCGTTCTAGCTACACATGTTCCTCTGTTTTCTCTCAAAATTTCCGAAAGTTCTTTAATATTCTTAATTTGGATCCTGATTGATGTCTCGTTATTTGACCTATAATTCCGACCAATTTCTGTACCAAAACCTGTGCCTAGCACTGTCAAATTGTGTTTATTTCATTGAATATCTCTAGAATGTAGTACTGCTGTGCATTTGTTCTTACTTTGCAGAAAACGGGCGAAACCGAGGAAGAATCTAGAATTCGAAGATTTATACACGGTCTGTGTACCTTCTTATGCGGACCGTACAACCCTCTGCCTGACCACAGACACGACCAGACACCATTCATATGACGCTGAAATTTCAGCACCTGAACTTAAAACAGTCATAACTTTTGACTCATAAATCCGTTTTGAGTGTATGACCACTTTTCGGAAAGCTTGCGAGAAGATCTACAATTTGAGCCAAAGACACAGGCACACGGGCCGTGTCAAGCATTTCCGGAAACAGATCCAGAAATCTGGAAACAAGGCTAATGAAGGAAGGTCGCGAATGGGCATTAAAGGGGGCCTCTCTGTCCAACAGAGGGCTCATTCTGGATCTGAGAGGGGAGACCTAGGGTTGGTGCTTGACGGCTTGGCTTGGAGAAGAAGAAGAGAGGCGAAAATCGAGAGATTTGCGACGAATCTTCTCACTACTTTGAACTTTGCCATGAGCACTATCTTTATCATCTCTTTTATCTGTTTTAGAACTATGTTTGAGTAGATTTCTTAGTTTCTAGGGTTGTAAAGTAATCGAATGTTTTGCTTTGCATGCTAGTTGTTGTACTCTTTTGTTGAAATTTGTGTTTGTTTGCTTGTGCTTGATTTTAATTACTTAGAAACGAATTGTTTGAACTTTATTAGTTTACCACTAGATGAATGCGCACATCTAGAAGGTACTGTAGCCCTTAAAAGTCTCTCAATCAAACTAAGTACATGAGGTAGGATTAGTGACCCGGAAGATGAAACCAAGTAGTAACCGACAGGTGAAAATTACTCCCTATCGACAGATAGGAGTTACCTTTAGTATACCAAACAAGCAACTAGGTAATTCGGACCAATATACGACAGTTGAGGTCTAGAACCCGACGAGGACAGATATTGCAAATTCCATACCAAGTTAATGAACCAACAAACGATAGTTGAGGTTTAGAAACATTAGATCTGGCCAGTAGAACCCTACACAAAGAAACAACACAAAGAAACAGTAACCGCTGCATTCATTTGAGGTTGACACGACCCGTGTACACTAATACGGCCCGTGTAGAAAATGACACGGACCGGACAACTCGAGGCAAAACTGAGATGAAGTCATAACCCTGGAAACCCCTTTTATTATTGATTCAAAACCAAGTTTATTTGCTTTATTGCATTTAATTACCGTCATTGAATCTGTAGGAATTATAAACAACCAAAACCAACATTTTCCAACTTCTAGTCTTTGATTAACTTAGGTAGAGTCCAAATAAGATCTGAACCGTCCCTGTGATCGATACCCGACAATATACTACGTGCTAGGACTGTATACTTGCAGTCTGAACCAAAAGTGTATTTAAGGTTAAAAGGTACAGCTTACTGTACTGAAACTTTGTACTATACCTTTTTGGTGTAACACTGATAATTGTTCCCCCACCCTTATCCCCCATTATCCCCCACTTAAGTTCCATAATTACCATGGAGACCACTAAATAATTAATAAAATGTGATTATTTAACATGAAGCAACAAAGTATTTAACGGAACGATTGAAGTATTAATCTCTATGAAAATACATTTATGTACGCAAAAAATGCCCAAAACACATCCCCGCACAAATTTTTTTTTATTCTGTGTATCGTCCCGCACTACGGTGGACAATTAAATATGGGTGTCCAAAGCTTTATGGGCCAAACTTCATGGGCCAAAATGATAATTTTTTTTAATTTTCATGGGCCGAACTTTATGGGCTAAAACTTGAAACCATCAAACAAAGTATTTATTTCTAAGTTATTTAGTAGTAATCTGTATACAGTGAATTAGAATGATTTTTTCACACAATTGAAACACAACTGTCGAAAGTATTTATTTATTGTACAAGAATAAATACTTTCTGGAACATTGATAAATACTTTGTAATATTGATAAACTTTTAAAAAGTTAAATACTTTAAGACAACTTTAAAAAGTTTATGATAAATACTGTATTGGACAAGGATAAATACTTGATTGCACAAGTATTGAACATTTAAATATTTCTAATGAATTACTTACAAAATATGAGTGAAATTAAGAATAATGTACCAAGTATTAATAAATACTGTATTGGATAAGAATAAATACATTATGGAATATTGATAAATAATTTGTGGAACATTGATAAACTTTTAAAAAGTTGATGATAAACACTATGCTGTACAAATATAATTAATACTGTATTTTACAAGGATAAATACTTTCTGGAACATTGATAATATTTTTTGGAACATTGATAAACTTTTAAAAAGTTAATGA
Source organism: Carex parvula (assembly GCA_025461045.1). Lineage (NCBI taxonomy): Eukaryota > Viridiplantae > Streptophyta > Magnoliopsida > Poales > Cyperaceae > Carex > Carex parvula. Next base: position 1,276,269 of record JAJGRW010001042.1, on the reverse strand, counting down.
TAAATACTTTAAATGCAACTTTAAAAAGTTTATGGTAAATACTGTATTGGACAAGGATAAATACTAAGTACACAAGTATTGAATATTTAAAAGTTTCTAATAAATTACTTACGAAATATGAGTAAAATTAAGTTCCTAACAAATCACTTAGAATCGCTTGAAAATCGCTCTCAGTTTCGAAAAAGGAAATTCAGGGGAAAAAAGGAATTTTGATTTTTGAATTAGGAAAGAAATATACGGTATATCGCGGGGACCACAGTATTTTGAATAAATTTAGTTAAACTAGTTAGTTAGTGGAACCGTCAGTTCGTTGTGGAAGTTAAAATCTAATTAAGATACCGTGGAGATAATGGGGAATGGATAGGCGGGGATTCATATAATTATTCTTAATTTTTTACAAAAAGAGTAAACTTTGACTTGGGCTACGCACTTAATTCTATGCCAACAAAAAGTGTCGACATTCTTTCAACACCTTTAATCTATTTGTTTTTTTTTTAATCACTTGAATATATTTATTGCAAAACAACCTTGGAAGTAGGAAACTCCATGTTAGGGTCCTACTGCAATTTGACCTAAAGAAAGCAATTGGTAAAAAATATATGTCCACACGCAGTTTTAAATTAATTTTTTTTTTCCAGACCTCCACTTAGTCTTAGGCAGGTGACATGTAACTTCAGTTTGTGGAGACATACATGTCGACATCCATATTTGCTTTCCTCGGTTACCGCAACAGCAATTTATATCCTCTGCATCAAGATATCTGCATTAAAGCACCGTTTGAATTTAGATCCTATATGTTTAAAACATATTAGCATAAACCTTAAAGGTACTTTTATTGAGAGGTGCCAAGACATTCAGTACAAAATAAAAAAGAAAAGGTTGAAATCGTATCGCATTCCAAATTGATTTTGGAATGAAATCTTCAATAGTTTACTTCTTCAATAACTTTCAGGATAGCCATCCAATACACCAAAGAACAATTTACTGGTTAGGATGCACATGCTCTTTTGTTTATTGTCAAATGGAAGCATCTTCATGTCATTAATTAGATCTTCTATTGATATATAATGTTATGTATCCTGTATTTAAGAAATTGCTCTATCGTCTACCTGTATTATAAAAAAAAAAATCATGATAATTTTTTTCTATCAAAAGAGTGTCGACATCCTTTTGACATCTTAATTAATATTCGTTTTGTTTAAAAATCATTCCTTAATTTATTTATTGCATGACGAGTCGATGATAGTTACAGCTAGAATGAAAGTATTTATAAATATGTCTCCAGTTGAGAATAGACATTATCCATATTTTTTTATTTGATAAAAAATTAACTTTATTTGTACTTTCGGGTTCTTCTTCTTTAGAGTTATCCAAGTAATAATATTCAAATAGTAATTAGTTTCATCATTTTTTTCGTTTAAGAAATCATCTCAATTCATTTGTTGCATAAGTGGATAACAACGAGACTAGGGATGTTTACGGATATGACACAGTTCGGATGAACATAACTTTATATCTTTATCCAATGAGAATAAACATTATCCGTATTTTTTTTTATCATTGATATGTTTATTTCTTCTTATACAACGTTATTCTTTGTTTTAAATTTGTTAATTAAAATTAATTAAGCTAGCTGCACTTGCATGTAATGCCAAGAATACTTGTGTAGTTGTGTTTAATAAATTTACTCTACGCCTACGTGTCACTATAAAAAAATAATCATGATAGAATGTCGACATCTTTTGACATGTTAATCTATTTTTTTTATTGAAAAATCATCAAATAATCATGATAATTTGTTCTACCAATAGAATGTCGACATCTTTTGACATGTTAATCTATTTTTTTATTGAAAAATCATCTTAATTTATTTGTTGCACACAAAAAGGAGATTATCCGTATTTTTTTTAACAGCACGCCAAAAAGGAGAGCCAAAAAAAAGAAGAGGATAGTAAAAGGTGCTTTTATTGTACAATTTTTGTTTATAGAATAAAATATATATTTTTAAAGAAATAAAATGTCTTTAAAAAGATGACGGCGTTTTTTATAACATGAAAATGACAACAATTTTTTTATTCTTAAAAAATTACGTATTTGATGCAGTTGTAACTCTAGCTCATGAAAATTTAATTTTTATACATAAATTTAAATTTTTGCTATCTTTTGAGATTTTTCCAATTTTTATACTATAAATTTAATATATTTATTTTTAAAAATACTACAGATAATTAAAACGGCTCTGTTTTCATTTCAGCCTCAAACGAAAAGGCCGGAAGTATTTTTTTTTTTTTTTTCCTTGACAAAAATAGTACTTTTATTGAGAGGTGCTAAGATGTTCAGTACAAAAAAGAGATAAGGCTGGCTCCCAACCTCGATAAGGAAAGGACCGGAAGGTTCCAATTTCAAAACCAAATAAAAAACCATCCAATAACTATGTCAGTGGAATGAAATCATGAATAGTTTACAAACTATGTTTCCAAAAACTTTTTACTGGTTAGACATATACGATATAGTCTTGGGATGCACATGCTTTTTTTTTATCTGTCAAAAGCAAGCATCTTCATGTTATTAGATACTTCTATTGATATATCGCCTACGTGTAATTATAAAAAAAAATCATGATAATTTGTACTAATGTTACATTAGGGTGTCGACATTCTTTTGACATCTTAATCAATTTGTTTTGTTTGAAAAATCATTCTAATTCATTTATTGCATGACGAGTTCATGACAGTTACAGCTCGGATAGAAGTATTTTTTATATATGTATCCGTTGAGAATAGACATTATCCGTATTTATTTTTTATTTGATAAAAAATAATTTTATGTACCCATAAAGTCTTTTTGTTAAAGATTCCAAGTAATAATATTTGATAGTAATTAGTTTTGTTATTATCAATGTTTAAGAAAATATCTTAATTTATTAGTTGTATGACAATGAGACTAGAGATATTTTACGGACATGATACACATACAGTTTGGATGAAATTAACTTTATTTCTGTATCTAATGAGAATAGACATTATCCGTATTTTTTTGGATCATTGATATATATATTTATTTCTCCAGAGACAACGTTATTCTTAGTTTTCAATTTTTAATCAAAATTAAGCTGGCAATCTCAATGCTAGCTAGCTAGCTGCATTTGCATCTAGTGTCATGAATCGTTGTGGTTAATAAATTTACTCTATGCCTACGTGTAACTACAAAAAAATAATCATAATTATTTGACTATAAATAGAGTGTCGACATCTTTTAACACCTTAATCTATTTTTTTATTGACAAATCATCTTAAAACATTTGTTGCTCGATGAGTCGACGACTTAAAACCAATGTTCTAAATAGCGCGCTATAGCGTTTTCGGACCAAAAAAACTATGACGCTATGGCCATATAGCGGCGCTATAGCGCGAAATAGCGCGCTATAGCGGCGCTATATGGCCATAGCGCCGTTTTTTCAGCCGTTCCGCTATGACGCGATAAACGCTATTTAAACCTTTGCTTAAAACTAATGATGTTTACAGATATAATGCAGTTCGGATGAAAATAATTTTATATCTATATTCGTTGAGAATAGACGTTATCCGTATTCTTTTCTTATTTGATAAAAAATAATTTTTTCCGTACTCTTATATTCTTATTCTTGGAAGTTACACAAGTAATAGTATTTGTGAAGGAATAGTTTCATCATTTTTGTAAATAGACAATTAAAAGTTTTTTTATTTATTTTTACACAAATATATATATGAGGAGGATCCACTTATAACATTTGTAAGTTACAATATCTTACAATAATTCAGTTTTGTGATGTTAAAAGTCCAAAAAGTCGATCCAAACCGTTCAACATGATATATATATAAAAATGTACTTGTTGAAAGGTTGTAAGATATATATTGTAACTTACAAATGTTGTAAGTGGATCCCTCCTCTCTGTATTAAATATTATGTTAGGTGACTAATAAATCTATATATGCTGGATAAAGCTTTCTCGTGTCAGTTTTTAACTAAAATAACGAGACACGTAAGGTAGAGCAAAAAAAAAAAAAGAGAGCAAAAGGTGCTTTTATTGCAGAATTTTTTGTTTTTAGAAATAACATATATGACGGTGTTTTTTGATAACATGAAAAAACAATATCAAATTTGTGCTTCTTACATATTAGATGCGGTTCTAACTCTGGCTCATGAAAATACAACATATGAGAAACGGAAGAACATGTTCCTTTTATACTATGTTTTGAGATTTTCCAAATTTTATACTATAAATTTAATTAATTTATTTTTGAAAATACTACAGATAAAAAAACGGCTCTGTTTTCTTTTCGGCCTCAAACTAAGACGAAATATCTTTTTTTTATTTTTTATTGAGAGGTGCCAAGACGTTCGAAACAAAAGGCTCCCAACCTCAGAAAAGGAACGAAAGGTTCCAGTAACGGTCAAAACAAAATAAATGTGTATATCATATCATATTTCGATAAGGCTGAAAGTGTTTTTTTTTCTTGACCAAAAAAGTTTTTTTCCTTGAACAAAATAAATGTGTATATCATATCATATCATATTTCGATAAACCATTCAATAACTATGTCAGTGGAATGAAATCATGAATAGTTTACAAACTATGTTTCCAAAAACTTTTCACTGGTTAGAAATATATTTTATAGTCTTGGGATGCACATGCTTATTTTTTTTTTTTATCTGTCAAATGCAAGCATCTTCATGTTCTTAGATACTTAACTATTGGTATATCATGTATCCTATGTCTAATAAATTTGGTCTATCGCCTACGTGTAATTATAAAAAAATTAATCATGATAATTTGTTCCATCATTAGAGTGTCGACATTCTTTTGACACCTTAATCAACTTAGTTTTGTTTGAAAAATCATCCTAATTCATTTATTGTATGACGAGTTCATGACAATTACAGCTCGGATGGAAGTATTTTTATATATGTATTCGTTGAGAATAGACGTTATCTGTAATTATTTTTTATTTGCTAAAAACACTACTAGAATTTTGGTTTCTTACATGAATAAAATTTCGGTTGTTGCATGGGCTTACTCATGCAACAAGCCCGAAAAAGGCTTGTTGCATGGGTTATCCATGTAACAACTACCCATGGTACAAGCCTCGATGCAAATACTCAATTTCAGACTTGTTGCATGGGTTATCCATGTAATAAATTTTCCAAATCTTATTGCATGGGCTTTCTCATGGAACAAGTACCCATGCAACAAGTCTGAGAATTGGCGCCTGCAGGAAGTATTTGCATGGATAAATAGCGTGGGCCCCATCTGAGTATTTGCATGGATAGACAACTGAGTATTTGCAAGGATAGAGAGCGTGGGTCCCACACGGGTTATTGCAAGGCAATTGAAGGGAGTAATTGCATGGATAGACAAGGTGGGGCCCCCTGTTTATTTCCATGGCTATGTAGGTGGGCCCCACCAGGTTATTTGCATGAATAATGCTGGTGGGCCCCACCAGGTTATTTGCATGGATAATGCTGGTGGGCCCCACCAGGTTATTTGCAAGGATATCATTTCGACCTATTGCATGCACTGTATTACCCAATATTTGTAATGATATTCCGATGGAAATAATTGACGTTCCAGCATTATATTATCGTGCCAGATTTATATAATCCTCCCGGTACCATTTGGTACCAACCCAGTGGCAAGCAAGAAATCTGTTTCATTTCCCATTCAAACATAATAAAAACAATACAATAAAACATGTGGCAAGCAAGAAATCTTTGGCATTTGCCATTGAAACATAATATGAACAATTCAAACCAGTTAACATGGAGAGTAACATTTTAATTATCATGAACCAACATTTAAATTCAAGCAAGCATTGTAACATAAGACCAAAAAGAGCACGGCCCTTTTGTTTTTGTATACACAAAATATAAGCACGGCCTATCACCAAAAATTTACAAAAAGAGCCTACTATTTGTAGCTGCAACATCCCCACACTAGAAGGGCTGATTGTTGGGGTTGTCATGGTTTTCTCCCCCGAACCATTGGTTGATGGCGGCTTCGCATGTTGCCACATCTTGTCCAGATTGCCCATTGAGGAGTGCTTGGAAAGTGGCTCTCCCATCTGATTGTATAAAGTCAGCACCTAGACCCTACATATACCACATTAGCATAGAATAGAAGTTAGTATTATTTGCATTGTACCAACACCGGGTACCAGCACAGCACTAAGATGAACAGCAGAGGTAGCAGCACATCAATAATAGGAATATAAGTTACTATAGATAATGGTTCAGCACAGCCACTGAACAAAAACAGCCGGGCTGCCTTATAGAAGAAGGATAATCCTTGGATTAGAGATCACCAAATACAAGATAAATTAGGTCAGCTATTTCTGCTTGTAAGTATGGTACGTAAAAATCCAGAAATAAAAGACTTTCATAATACAACATATGTTACCAAAAAAAATAAGGTTCCAACTACAGATATGATACCTGAGAGATGGCCATCGGCATTCGTGAAGCTCCTTCCTGAGACTGAGGTATAGTTGTGGTACCTTGACCCTAAGCATTAAACATTGTAGAATTATGTTAGAATATGGACATTTCAACATGTTGTTAGTGAGTAATATTAACATCATCTAGTATTGTAGTTAACAATTTAACATGCAAATAAGTGATTTTCCCCATTACACCAACATGTAGACTGTTAAACATGAATCAATTTGAATGATAAATTTAGCAATCAGAAACCCACAGTAAATCAAGAGACACATGAATCTTGATTGGTAGGCTATGCATAAGTTCAGGTATGTATCATTTCAAGTGACAAATGAATCTTGATTGGTAGGCTATGTATAATCAAGTGACACATAAATCAAGTGACTCATAAATATAAAAATTCAGAAATTAACAGTAAATGATATATTTGCATACAATACATTAACATGAATTTTGATTGGTAGGCTATGTATAATTTCAGTAATATACCCGCAATTACTTTATAACCATGATGAATTGAAGATTGTAAAAATTCTCGAATTTTGTGCTGATATTGAAAATAATACCATTTTGTACCTGTAAGTTAGGCCTTTGCACCCCCATCATTGCAAACAGTTGCATGAACATGATGTTATTTTCTGCTTGTATTCTTTTCCTCTCTTCTCGCTCCTCAATAAGACGTTGATCTCGTTCTTGCACTAAGATTGCGTTCATTTCTTCTTGAGTGTAAGTTTTCTGCGACCCATGTTGTGTCACCCCAGAAACAGAAGATGCTGCATGGGTTGCCCTGGCTCGTGTGGTTGCTGTTGGCAGCATAGGATCAAGCACGCTTCCGAAGCCTCGTATCCTGCCACGGATTGATCCCCCAACAGCAGTAATATACAAAGCGCTCTCGTCCTTGTCAACATTTGCCTCATCGGCCCTCCATTCAGTAACATCTTCCTATAAGTTGCAACAGGTGAGTAAAATGAATTTTTGATACATGTAGTTAACAATAATAACTTGATGTAATTTTGTTCGTATGTGGTTTACATCAAGTTCACTTCAATTGGAACAATTTTGCTCAGGAACTGCACTGAACAGAGTTGTGTGCAAGACATTATATACATATCTAGTTGTATGCAAGACATTATATATACAAATTTACATCCAAAATACCTTTCTATACTACAAATTTACACCTTTACTAACTTTCAATACTCATAGAATACTTGTATCATTTATAATCCTCACGCTAATGTGTCTTTAAGGTACTGTACTGTTATTGAACTTATACATGAGGATACCAATTTCGGTTTGGGTATCAACTATCAACTATATTCCCACCAACATCAATCTAGCACAATAAATATAATTTACACTTCATGTTTGCATCAGATATTAGACTTGAGAAATAAATCCTCAATTTTCGCCAAGATCCTTTCCTTTGTAATTGTGCCATAAAACCCCTCAAATATCAACTTTTCTCACTTATTATCATTTGAATCATGCATAAGCTGCTATTCAGTCTTATTGGTCTATATATAGTGCAATTGTGGTAATTTCATGTCATGCCAAAGTGAGTACTGTTAATACAAACTGTACCAGAAATGTACAAAAACAAGGTTGGTACTGCTAATAAAAACAGCATACTAACAAGGTTGGGACTGTTAATAAGAACAGTACAATAACAAGGTCTTGTGACTATACAAAATTACCACTTACATAAACTTTTTTGGCTCTATCGTTGGTGAATTGCAACGAGTTGATATCGAAAGTTAAGGAGGGTGTGGTAGTCTCCTCTGTTGGTTGGTTCACGTTGTCATTAGTATCACCATCTTCAGTGGTTTCAGTCACGCCCTCCGTGGCAGCCTCATATTGAGACAGCACCGGTGATTTTCCATTTTCTAATCTACAATGCATGTGTAGGTAAATCTCCTCCAATGTTGGAGTTCCTTTTTTTAGTGTTGTCTCCACATGAGAAGGAATAAACAAGAGGTTTGCAATTAGAGGTTTACTAGTAATCTGTAAATAGTGTTAATTTTTTAACACAGTAATTAATTAAGCTTACCAGTTTATCCACATGCTGGAGTGTGCTAGCTGATCCACCGTGGTGTGCGATTTTAAATCCTGACGCTACGCGGTTTTTTTTTGTTTTGTGTCCTCAACCCTTGCCACTCCTCTGTGTTGAAGATGTCACAGAGACCGTGCCAATTTGCGGCTTTAAGACACCAATGCGGCACGTTGGCCTTCCATAAGGGCATGTCCCAACCAAATTTGTTGATGCACTTGTCCCTTGCGGTGTGCAGCTCCTCAGCGTACCTCTTGACAGCTATGGCATCAAAAACTTCTCGACAATGGTCGGCATCTTCACCTTCTCTGTATCTAAATCTTTCCTGTAAAAAAGAAAAGGGAATCAGATAAGTTCGAAATAAACCATCTATTTCAGATAAGTTCAATAAATCTTTCCTGTATCTTAAATCTTTAAAAACTCCGAAATAAACCATCTATTTCAGATAAGTTCAATAAATATTCATGAAAAATATTAATAATTCTAGTCAATATAAATACTCTCATGTCAGTTTCTGGCGACATGCATGTCGACATTTTTACTTGGATAATTGAATTTCTGACTTTGTATGTATAAAACAAAAATCAAACTTATTTTATAATATAGAACATTACTGGTACTGTACCGATAAAGGTCAACTGTCCAGAATTATCTACATTTCAACATCTCAAAAAACACAGATGCGACCCAACTCAGGACCAGATCAAAGTGTGGGAACATGAATTGTGTTGTATTAAAAAAACATGAAAGTTAAAGGGTACCAAAAACGCCTTCTCAACGTTATCCTTTGTACGAGGATCAAAGGCGTTATAACTTCTTAATGGCGACGGCATGTAATTAAGGGCAAGCCTAGTTATTGCAGCAGTGATTTGCCTTGAGTCCTTTCCGCACGAGAACTCGTGCATCCCAACAGGCCATATCTCCGGTCGATTTTCAATAACCTCTGTCGCATCTCGTATAGCTCCAGGCCCTCGTCCCTTTTTCTTTGGTGGTGGAGTATCACATTCATGAGTTGCATCTACAATCCCGACACCCTGGGTCTGCTGATCTGTTGGGCACTTCCTCTTGTTATATTTAGTTGCTCTCGCTCTTGTCAGACCAGAATTTCGGGGAGGCATTTTGGTAGTCGCCTTCTATATTCATAAAAAAACATAGAAATGTGTCATAAAAAAACATAGAAATGTACCATATAAGAACCCACCAGGCCACCACTAATTAAAATCTACGTGTATCATCTGTTTACTATGGTTTGAGCCATTAACTATTTAAAATCTACGTGCTGGATCAGGTGGTGGCGGAGGCGGGGGCAATGGAGGTGGGGGTGGTTATGACGGAGGCTCTGGTTATGGCTCTGGCTACGGGTCTGGTTACGGTGAGGGTACCAGTTCAGGAGTTGGTGGGGGATATGGCAAGGGTGGTGGCAGCGGCGGGGGTGGTGGGGAAGGGGGTGGTACCGGCATAGGATCTGGTTACGGGTCTGGGTATGGCTCTGGGTCCGGATCAGGATATGGTGGTGGTGTAGGTGGTGCAGCGGGTGGCGGTTATGGCAGCGGTGGAGGTGGTGGTGGAGGGAAAGGTGGAGGCGGAGGCTCTGGTAATGGATATGGGTATGGATCTGGTTATGGTTATGGGTCTGGTAATTCCAAATGCAAACTTCAAAATGGGATCATATGGGAAGAGATTGTATATTCAAAACTCAATTAGAATTTTTTTTTAGGAAAAATTAAAGTAGAAGACTTAATCTTCATCTTCATTTTAAAATAAAAACAGTAGCACCAAGAGAAAAAAAAACATTGGGAGATGAGTCAGAAATCGAATTCGAAGAGTTTCAGATGGGAAGAATATGTTCGTCTATGAGACTAATAATAAAAACATTTATGTCAATTTAATTATAGTACTTAACAACTTATGAGGAGATATCAATGATATTTAAAATTTAATGGATAAATATTCACATTTTAGTTTTAGAAGAGAGGGAAACATTCATAAGTTAAATTTCAATGGATATGCACCAAATTATTTTCCTAAAGCAGAAAATTAATGCAAGGATGAACTGGTCATGACAATACTCATATATATACAAAATTATATAACTGTGCATATTAATTATAACTCTTGTTCTAAAAAGGAAAAAAAATTGGAGAGGAGATTTTTATGTCAGGCTAAGTTTGAATTTTTAATTTTCAAAATGCTAACACAAAAATTTCGGAGAGATTTCATAACAGTTAAAAGTATATAAAATAATTGATAATGTAATTTTGTTTGTTTGTTTAACAACCACATAAAAAGGAACTTAGACTTAGTCTATAAAAAAGTACACAGTTTAAATGTAACTTAATGTTAAATTATCTAAACAGGTCAGGCAATTGACATTATAAATTTGTAATTTGGGGAGTCAAGATACAAATACGGTCATTATTATCATCATCAATATCATCATATGTACATATCTTGCTTGATTTCCAAATCTTCCGAATTCTTCTAAAAGATATTGATGAAATGGGATCATCTCTGGAAGTTCTGTCAGGTTATATTTTGAACTTCAATAAGAAATTAAACCTTGTATTGATCAAACTACACTTCATATGAAGACTGAAAGATTTTATAAACTTGCAAATGATCAAACTACACAGTATTTCTATTTTTTCAGACATGAACAATTATCATTTCAGATAATGGTGATTGTGGAGCACATATCAAGTGTAAGTCCAGATTAAACTACATTTCCCGAGAATTGGCAAAAATATCAAGAGAAATATTCTAATGTGAGGTGAGAGGGTGGGAACAATGCATAGATACGCACATGTAAGAGAATCAAGTTCGAAACAGGTTAGATATTACCTGAAAAGGAAAGTAAAATCAAATTGAGTGAGGGGTGCACAAACCTCCAAGAAGTGTGAGAGGTACCTCCGTTGGTTGGATCTACCTCCGTGCCGTCAAGAAATTGGGTGATTTTTTAGAGACGGCGAGAAAGAGGGTCAAGAAATCGTGACCTAGCCAAGGAGAGAAAGAGGGTGGAAATGAGTGGAAAAGTGAGGGAGGCGGCTAAGTAATTTGGGTTATCTAATGGGGAACAGATATCCTCTACAATACTGCAAAAGATTCCCTTTCAATTTACGGTTTAAGATTTACTCTTGGAAGTTTTGAGATTCGGGAAAGAACCGTCTGGAACTCTGGATGCAGTCAGCGTAAAAGGCTCCCTGGTGCGGTACCGGGGAGGATGTGAATTCGGTAAAGGGGGAAATTTTCGCTTTTGACGATGGGGGGAAAGTTTCCGCCAATTTTATTAGCACAGCTATTTTGGCTATTGGCAGTTTTTTAATTGGTTTATAACGTGAAATGTACCAATGTGATGTGCTGCGTTGAACCACACCTGCTCTGTTAATATAAATATACAAAATTTGAGAGGGAGTTGAAATAGAACTCCGTATTCTCGCTATGTACACAGTATTTGACACGTGTCAGAAACTTATTCGGGAATTTATTATGGGGCCAGGAGTTCAGTGAAATAGGGTTTAAATAAGAAACAAATTTTAGTATGTTAACATGTGGATTTATAAGAATATATATTCTTATACAGATGAGATAAATTATATAAAAATTTTAATAATTATATATTCATATTTTAATTAAATTTGTACAAGTCATGAATATGTGATGAACAAATTTAATTTATTAAAAATTGAGTGAAATAGTTTTTTTCAATGAGTTGTGTACTTTAGTAATCAATGAAGAAAATTGGCATTTCTTTTTGTTAAAAAAAATTATTGGAAATTATATTAGTATCTCTATTACCCCAAAATGAATTTTTAAACATGTTTTTGCATATTAGTAAATGATTTAGACACCTAAAATATTAAGTTGGTACATGCCTTTTGACTTAACAACTCATATGCCATATACTTTTCATGCAACCATAACTCTAGTTGTGCAAGTTAATGAAGGCGCAAACAATCAGGTCGTGGCCCGGTCGATCGGAACCGTTACAATTAAAGATTATTACCTTAATTTTGGTCTTTTAAAATTTTGTCCAAATTTACGTTGATTTTCACATCCATCTAGCCTACGGAATATCAAGCCATCGAATGGCTATAATCAAATCACGTCGGATCGAAGCTTAGATACGGCCAAAATAAAAAACACTTGTGTTGTACATGTTAAGGGTCCTCACTTGATCATTTAAAAATCAACTTTGAATCATTTCATGACAAATCAACCGTTGATTTATAACGTGAAAATGCACGGTCCACATTCACTAACACTATTTTAAGATGCAAATAATATTAAAATGGTATAAAATTGATATTTCTAAGAATAATTTACATATATAATATGATAAACTTTAGTTTTTTGCATTTTGCATTTTCATTATATTATTTGCTGTGTAATTATTATCTAAATGGCCACTGGGCGAATCAGAGCCATCTGATGTGTGATGAACTGTCCTGATTTAGTCATGGGATCTCCATTTTAGTAAATGAAAATTATGCGATGATGTCCCCTCAGGTAATATAAATAATGTGTTTGTATCCGCCCCAGGTGGAAGCCCCTCCTTACTCTAAGATTTGTGCTAGAGGATCATACGGTCACCGATATGCAGTGGTAAATTTGAGGTACCTCATGCCTTCATAGTAAATGCGGTACAGAGAGGGGTTAATGCAGGAGTCCGGATCCCCTAATGTACCCAATTTTTGAGTTATGACGTGCACGGTGCCTATTCGGTGGTAGCGCAGGGGGCCCAGTATTATTGTGGGGTCCAGACTCTTTAGGATTCGTGTTAGAGATCTTGGACGGTTTGGATCAAAACTCAAAATTTAAAATACATTAGGGGCTCTGAATTTTCAATGCAGAGGATACGAATTGGTACATACTTAGTCTCTGGAGAGGGAGTCTGGGACTTAGCTTTTTTGAAAAGGCAACCACAACCCCTCCTCTCCCTAAACCCTCACACATTACCGCCCGAGGCGCAACCCTTCCTCTCCCTCACTCCGCCTCTCCGATCGGGGTCGCCGCCAAAGAACACTCCCACCCGTCGCTCTGTTCTGTCTCTCGATCGACCACATTCTCAACCCTCAGTACTGACGATCGATCGACCCCCGCCGCTCTCTCCGCCAAAGAACACTCCCACCCGCCGCTCTCTCCGCCAATCTCGCTTACATCAGGATGTCGTGGCTCTTCGGAATAGGTACGTAGATAACTCGTTGCTGTAATTTAGGTTACAAAAATTAGTTTTATTAAGTGAGGTTTAGGAAATTCGGCAGGTAGAATTTTAGGTTTTAGGAAATTAGTTTTTATTTAGGTTTTTTACAATACAACTAAACAAAACATTTCTTTGAAGTGTCCTGAATATAATATGAGTTAATTAAATGGAAAAAAAAATTCCCATGAAGAGAAGTGCAGAACTATTGTTGGAAACATTTATTAATATATACGTAAACAATAACATGTATTGTCTCTGAATTTTGTATATGGAGCTGGAAGTTGGGAGGTTCCAATAAAATTCTTTTACATAATTATTTATATTTGGGCGGGGTGCTGTGGGTACTGCGCGATCTAAAAAGTACTAGAGAATTTATATCTGCCGTAGTAATATGAAACAACGGTAATAAGTACACAATTTTATGAAATGAGAGACACATGCTCCTTCATGCAAAAACAAACGATAGAAATTTCAAAGGAGTATACTTGCATGTGCACGGATAAGTTTGGTAAACTCGTGATGTTTGGTTATATATGACAACCACTACCAAAAAAGAACCTCAAAGTAGATTGATTAATTAGGTTTTCTATGAACAATTAAACCATATATATGATGAATTTCACAACTATATTGTATTAATGCATTAATTTAGGTCTTAGGAAATTAGTTATATTAATTTAGTTTTCATTCATCTTTATTGACTCAAAACTTTTAACTTGGGTTTAAAATCATTAATTTAACTCAGATGTAGTTGCTATTATATATGCATGAAAAATGAGGATTTTTTTGTCAATTGTTTTTTTGTCTTGCTGACCTGATCAGATGTAGTCATTCCTATATGAGATGTGGCAACCTGATTTGTCCATTGTAGTCTTATGTTGTTTGTTTATAAATATAATATTCTGGTAATGAATTAAAAATATAGAGTTTAGGGTTGCATAAGCTCATTGATGGAGTTTTTCATTACTGATACTTTGATTTAATGAAAATGCTACTGGTTACCTTTGTACCTATCATCGTCAGTCAGTATTGAATAGCTCTGACACGTCAAATTCTGAAAATCAATTAGCTTGGGTTATGGCAGTAGGAGCCTTCATAGTCAGCATGAATAGATTACCTTCTCTTATACTCAGAAAAGCCCTTTATGATCTCCAAAAGCACCAAATAAACAAAAAATATCAATTTTTTTTAGGAGTTCTCATCTCACTATGAAGAAAGGAAAATGCTAATTAAGGAGTTCTCATCTCAATTTTTTTTTCGCTGGCTGATAAGTTAACAATCCAGCCACCCAACACACTTTCAAGCTTTTCTCACCTCAATTATAATAAACAAAAACAATTTGTCTCCAAACCTCCACTTGCTGGTATCAGCTCTTTTAGAATTTAATGTTCTATAGTGCATTACATTCAGAAACTGTAGTTAATTACATTGATGGTAAACAATGTATTGCTGTAGCTTAAAAGTGTCTATAAAAGCTTGAAAGTACGAGAGGCTTGAAATTAAAGGTGTCTAGAAAAGTTTCTAAGTACGAGAGGCTTGAAATTAAAAGTGTCTAGAAAAGCTTGAAATTCGAGTTAGGTTTACATCGATGGTCCTTTGAAAACTTTTTGGGGTACTGGAGCATGAACCGGTAAGAATAAATATTGAAACAACAAGAACCTCTTTGATTAAGGATTGATCATGTCTCAATCGATCTTCAATTTGGCAATTGTCAACTAAAATCACTGTCTATTTGTCACTGATACATTAAATAGACCGTTTAATAAATGATAAACTGGACCTTGATTCTGTTAGGTCAGTATAGTAGAGAGAGGGCAGTATTGGTCTTTTCGGAGAGTCTAGGGTCTATTTTGTAAAAAAAAGAGATATTAGAGGTCCAGTGTTTTCTAGTGTGTTCTAAACAGCTTGGTGTTTTGTCTCTCAAGTTCTGTTCATCTTTGGAAAAAAAGAGTAGAGATAGAAATGAAAAATAGAAGAGTACGTGGGTTGGTATTGAAGGCTGGTACAAGCTTTTTGAGTCATCTCTCTTTGTTTATCTCATTTGTTTTGATCTCTCTTGCAATATGTACAAGATGAAAGATGTGTGTATAGTTCTGTAAGTGCAAAGACCTTGATAATCATCAATGAAAAAATGTCTCTGGTTTCAGAATTTGAGTGTTTGCTTATGGTTGCTTTTAATCTATTTTATTGCTGTAAATTGGTGCTGATTTTCTGGATGTACTAGTACTGGTACGCATCTATGTAGTATAGTTCTTATGTTATCTAGTTCTGTAAATTGGTGCTGATTTTAGTCTTATGGTTGCTTTTAGTCTTATGGTACGCATCTATTTTGTATAGTGTTTATGGTTGCTTTTAGTCTTATGTTGTATAGTTCTATAAATTGGTGCTGATTTTAAACAAGTAATTAGCTTATCTAAATAATTTTGTATTGTGCTGTCACAGATATGGTGGAGCACAGTGCTGAATCCGTAAGGACCACGGTGTCTGGATGCCGGAAATCTCCGAGGTTATATCCCGGGGTGGAGCAAACTGACACGGCGACTGTGAC
Source organism: Carex parvula (assembly GCA_025461045.1). Classification (NCBI taxonomy): domain Eukaryota; kingdom Viridiplantae; phylum Streptophyta; class Magnoliopsida; order Poales; family Cyperaceae; genus Carex; species Carex parvula. The sequence continues at coordinate 1,259,994 of JAJGRW010001042.1, read as the reverse complement.
ACGTTCTCCCCCGCCAATCATGGCAGAGCCAGAGGCCACTGTGACACCTCCTCCACCGAAGTCCCTTTCCTCTAAGAGAAGGGTTCGTAGACCAAAACCCTTGGGTGCTGACGTTGATGGCCGCCGAAGATCCCCAAGGCTGAATCCTATTGAGTATCCTCCTCTGTCACCACCTCAGCCCACCAAAGTGAGTGTTCCACTTGCCCCATCCTCCAGCCCTCCCACCGACGTACCTCCTCAGCCCGATGGACATCCAAAACCGGTCGAGGAACCGGTCGAGCTGCCGGTCGTCGAGAACCGGTCGAGAACCGGTCGAGCAGCCGGTCGTCGAGGAACCGGTCGAGCAGCCGGTCGTCGAGGAACCGGTCGGGCAGCCGGTCGAGCAGCCGGTCGGGCAGCCGGTCGAGCAGCTGGTCGAAACCGGTCGAGCAGCGGTCATGGAACCGGTCGAGCAGCCGGTCGAAGAAGATGAGGCAGAAGAGGGGGCGAAGAACCGGTCAGGGTCAGAAAATCTGCTAGTCGTAATCATTACCTGGCGTACTTGAGGGCCAGAAGAATGTTGGATGAGGACTCTGACCAATCTGATGAATCTGAGGAAATTCTCAGCAGTGAAGATATTGACACCGCCCGAGGAATGTACACAATTGAAGAGGAGGAGACAGAGGGGGCCTCCGCCAAGTCTCGCAGTCAGAGTGCTGAACCCCAGTCACAACCGCCGGATCCCAAGCAGCAGCAGCCCGAGCAGCAGCCGCATCCCAAGCAGCAGCAGCCCGGTGTGCATCCCGAGCCGCATCACAAACCGCCGCCCGAGCCGCAGCCCACTGTGCAGCCCGGTGTGAGTCCAGCAGAATCTGACAATACTGACGATATTCACAATTCTGACATGAGCCAGCCATCTAACTTCTCTGCAGAGGAGGCTGCTGAACCCCAGTCATTACTGCCGGAGATAGAGGATGATGGAAGTAGGAGGTTCCGTAAGCGTCGGGTTCTACGCATGTGTCCTGAAGCGTTCAAATTGAGCGGTGTAGGCCTGGATTGGTCGGCAAATAGAGTGCAGACTGCCAAGCGAAAGCGAAACAGGAAGGGGAAGAAGTCTGATGTCAGGGGTGTACGGGGTCTTGCCAAGCCTCGTGACCCTGTTCACCCAGATAGCAGGCCTGTACTGAAGGTTGTTGGTGACTACGAGTTCACAGCAGCCCCTGAATGCTCAAAGGTGGTGACAACAATAAGGCTCGTGACATGTGAGTGCCTGCCGGGACCAATCAGGTCGTTCAACATGTTTCCTTCGACGTGAGGTTAGAAATCCTGCGTA
>JAJGRW010001042.1:1190672-1255681 GCA_025461045.1 Carex parvula | reverse complement strand
CGTATTGCATACAATGAGTCGAGCCAGAGGTCGGCCCCAAAAGCATATTATTTTGGGCCCTAATTCTGGGGTTTTGAAGGGGAGGAAGCCAAGCCGGCCGAACAACCAAGCTGGCGATGCGACACTACCCAAGCCAGACTCATCCAAGTCACTACCCTCTAAGTCAGAATCCCCAAATCATTGCCAACCGCATCAGTCAACGCCAGAATCAGGCCTCTTCTAGAGCGCGCGGGTGATTCCGAATGGTCTGATTGGACCCAGTCACTGTCCTCTGCTACTCAGTAGCAAGAGACAGAGCCTTCTGAAGACGCAACCTTTTCAGGAGGAGGAGCACGTATCCAGCAGTCGGATGATGATGGCGGAAATAAGGATGGCCCCAGACACCGCCCACTTCGAAATTGTGATGAAGCGAAGGAAGCCTCAGGAAGAGAACTTGATGAAGAGAACGTTGAAGGGGCTGAAGGCAAGATAACAAGAAAGAGAAAAGGGGGCACTAGTGGAAAATGTGTAAACAGTATTGCCTCATCAGGATCGATAAAATTAAAAAACTAACACTAATATCTTTAGGATCGGGTAAAGAACATAACCGATCTTGATTGTTAGGTATCAAGATCGGTTACCTTTTTAACCGATCTTGATAATGAGTATCAGGATCGGATAATTAATAAACCGATTCGGATAATAATCAAGATCGGTTAAAAAGGTCACCGATCTTGATTGTTAAGTATCAGGATCGGTTGTGTAATTAACCGATCCGGATAGTTAACAGTCAAGATCGGCTAATTATAGAACCGATCCTGATAAATTTTTTCCACTACATAGAAGGAACATATGAATTTTTTGATTCCATAGAATAACATATAAATTTTTCGATTCCATAGAAGAAATATATGATTTGTCGCACTTTTCATCGCACTCTTTCTTTTTTTGAAGGTCCTTCATCCTTCATTCAACTCTTGAACATGAAATATAATTTATTATAACATGTAACTTCATATTTGGCATATGGCATTTTGTACACCATAGAGAATACTAATAGATTACAATTAGTACAACATATATACATATTGTCTTTTGTACACATGCAATCCTATGTGAGATCCATATAACATATACTCCTCAAAATCCAATACAATGTTTGTATAAAAACTATGTCATTACCACTTAGTAACCATGTGATCAAGGTTTGGCCCAATTTTTTGTAAAGTTGGGCTCATGTTGCCAAAACTCTTGGTTATGATCTAGTTTGGACCAAAATTTTATACAAACTAGTTGTATTAGATCCAACATATAAAAAAAAGAGTGCCCATATGATCCATGACATGATGTCTCTTGGTTAAAGGTCTCCAACATATTGCATCTCCAATAAAAAATATATTTGTTCAACATACATGTGCATACATATTAGAGAATAAAGATTTTCCTTTAAAATTTTCTCAAAAAAAATTATAGGAAAAGAGACAAAAGTGAAAACAGATTCCGCGACCAGCAAAAAAAAAACAAACATGAACGGTTGTTTGTAAACAACCGTTACTGATTTTAGAAACAACCGTTCCTGATGTCTAAAATCAGTGTCGGTTTTTACTTAAAGGACCGTTCTTGATAGTCCAGGACTATCAGAAATGGTTGTTTATAAATGACCATTCCTGATATTTCGAAATCAGTTTCCCGCTCAATATTTTTGGCCTTTATTTTCATTTCGCGCTTATAAAATTACATGCGCCGCTTCTCAAATTCCTCCGCCTAGGGTTCATTTTCATTTTCAAATTTCTCTCTTTCTTGGACTCTAACTCCGACTCCTCCGCCTAGCTAGACGACTCCGACTTTGATTACTGAGAGGTGGATTTGGACGGCTGGCATGCAAGCCTGCTCTTTTCAACTATACAGGTATACTAAATGGTTTCTTCACAAATTTGTACCTGTATATTATTATGACGGATTATATTGAGGTGCTAATGTCTTTTGTCATTAATTGTTTTTAAAGGCTTGGTGTTGTTCCTTTACACAACCCTTAGCTTGCGAGAGAACATTTTGAGAGTAAATGGAAGTGACAATTCGTCGCTGGTAAATGAATTAGTTTAATCATCTATAAGTAGAGTTACTATTTTCGTATCTCAGATTATTTTAACATTGAAATGGTTTACTTCAGGTGGATATACTATCACTATTGTGCAATGGTAATGGCTTCTTATGAGCCTGACATGGGAGATAAAAGGGCAACCTAATTGTGCTATGAAACAGGTATGTGCTAGTTTATTATTCTTTTACAAGTACATGGCTACTATATTTTACATGTATATTTTAATTTTATTTACTTTTTGTAATTGTAGAAAGGGGTGCAACTATTTTTGGGTTGGGCAATAATGCAAGGATTTGCAATGCTTCTCCAGATTAGGTACCAGCGTCAGAGGTTGTACACTGGAATTGTTCTTGGCAAGGTACTCATTTACCCTCCTTGACTTCTCTAATCTTTAGTAGATTAAATAAAATATTATACCATGAACATGAACAAGCAAAGTATCCAAAATAGCCCTCCTAAGTCAGCAACTTTTTACACCTTCATTTGCTTGCGTTTTTTTTAAACAGAAAAAAAAAACAAGAAAGACAAACAGGAACGGTTATTTGTAAATAACCGTTCCTGATGTAAAAAAAAATAAAAAATAAAAAGACAAACAGGAACGGTTGTTTGTAATTAATCGATCCAGTTAACTTTTAGGATCGATTCTTTATTAAGAACCGATCCAGATACCATCCATCTGGATCGGTTCTTTATTATCAACCAATCCTAATAGTTAACTGGATCGGTTATAGTAAAGAACCGATCCAATACTAACAAATTGGAATCGGTTATATATAAATAACCGATCCAGATGGGTGGTATCTGGATCGGTTCTTTAACCGATACAGTTTAGATCGACTATTTGTAACGGCTAGATCATGATCGGCTCTATGTCCGTTCCTGATGTGCGTTATTAACCGATATTGATGTGTGTTTTTCCACTAGTGGGGGCTGAAGTCTGATGTGAGGCAGGGCCGAGGTATGGCCAAGCCTCGTAAACCAGCAACACTAGAATATAGACCTGAATTGCTAGTTGTCGGTGATGCGGAGTTCACATCCACTCCTTTTTGCACAAAGGTGATAACCACAGTAAGGATCCTAACCTTAGAGAACATGCCGGGACCCTATAGGACGTACAATATGTTTCCTACCAAGACGAGGTTGGAAATCCTCAAAAAAAAATTGCAGAGGTATTCTTGGGGGGAGGGGGAAGATGTGCAACACTTTATGGATGTCTTTGAGAACATAGCATCAGAAACATACAGTCGCGAGATGACAGAAGTGAGGGGCAAGTACACGAAGAAATATGGAAAAGATAATGAAGTATGGAAAGACTTTCCTTCTCAGTGGTGCAAGAATCCAGACTATTAGAAGGGGTTGTGCCTTATTTGGTCGAATGAGAAATGGGACCAAATATCTTATCAATGAAATCGTGTACTTTTAAATTTTATAACTTGGTTTGCTATCGAGTCAGATTACAAGTGCATAATCCTATCGAGTAGTATAAACGAGTGTCGATTCATAGGAAATAAGGTCTAAGATCTTGAACGATTAAACCATAACCTTTCGAAAGGCTAGACAAAATATGAAATCAAAGGGTTGTTGTTGTTGTGATCAATGTATTTGGCAAAAATTAAAAGTAAAATAAATATTGAGATGTGAATTCCTAGAATTCTGGCACACCGTTGTTACTTCAATTTGTTTTGATTTTTATCTTATTTGATGTTGATTTTCAGTTGTTGTATGAGAGTTTCCAATTCAATTTAGTGATTACCGCTTTCACGTATAACCACCCTACTAATCAAGAGATCCCGTTAAGCCTTGTCTTGACTAGTGCAAGGAGATTTGTGTCTAGCCCAAAGGTCTCAGCCTTCACTTACCTAGGTTCCTCGTCTAGTCTTTTCGGGTGTCCCAAGGGTAAGGCACAATAATGCGACATTCGTCTGCGAATGTCGAGATTCTCATGTATACTTTTATTGATCCAACTAATGGTATCCTCGGTTAAGGTTTTCGCACACTAGTCTAATATTTTTATTATCACTTATCCCAATTCGATTAGCCTAAAGATAATAATCTCTCACGTGTGACCACCACATGACGGTCTAGACTAATAAAACAAAATCAAGTAAGATAGAACATAAAGTGCAAAATCAATCAAACAACAAAAGACTAAACAATGATCAAATAAAAATATATATCAAAGCATCATGAGTAACAAGGTTTACTGCCAACCCTAAGAATCTAAACTTAGTCGCAGAACAACATTTTTACAAAGAGATAAGAGAAAGACGATACAATGTCGCAAGGTGAGGAAGAGTTTGAGGACAACCCAATTAAGGAATATGACGAAGAGTTGGACATGGAGCAAGGTGAGGATGAATTTTGTTTCTATGTCTATGATGATTCCGATCAAGAGTTTTAAATGGTTCAATAGTTGTGTGTGTGTTGTGTCATAATGTTTGTACAATTATTTTGAAAGGTTTGTTCTAAATACCAAAATTTAAGTTACCAAAGTATTGAATTCTTATATACTGTTATAATTCATGTTGTTGTGATTTATAATAAAATTATTTATTTAAAAGGAGATATCAAATAAACAGAAATGCATGTCTCCAGGAACTAAACAATTGCAAGGGTAAACCCTTGCAATTAATGAGATTCGACGGTCCAAATTATTTGCATGCTCATGGTAGTGGAGTATTTACATGGACCTTCAATAAAATATATTATAAACAAGTGGTTAAGTATTTATTTACATGGGCAAGGGGTTAAGTAAGTGAACGCGTATCCTCTGCATTAACTCAAAAGGGAAACTTTTGAGTTAATGAATTTCAATCATCTGATTTTAAACGGAGCCAATCCGGCTCCAGCCTATAACATAGGGGCCTTTCAATATTGGTGCAGATCTAATTCACACGAATCTTAAAATAGATCGGACGGTTGAGATTTCATTAACTCAAAAGATTCTCTTTTGAGTTAATGCAAAGGATACGAATTCTTAAGTAGTTGCATGGACCTTTAATAAAATATAATAGCTAACATGTGGTTAAGATTTGCATGCGTATGGTGTTGAGTTGTTACATGGATCTCTAATTAATTATAATATTTGACTTTCATAATGTATTTACATGGGAAGAAAGAAAACATTTCCATGCGAACAAGTTACATGGAACTACTCTTGCAACAAGTTTTACGAATCCAAAAATGTCATTTATTTTACATGGACTGTCCTTCCCTTGCAACAAACTAGTGCTCCCATGTAAAAAACTCGTATTCTAGTAGTGAAATTTCATTAATTATGGCATCAATGATGTCAAAATTTACATGAACTCCAGCAGCCGATGGCTCTAGGCGAGATTTAATTTATTTTTTCCTTATAATTTAATAAAAATATAAGAAGCTAACTACTAATTGAATACAGGAGGATGAGAATGAGGAGGAGGACAAGGAGGATGTCGGCCAATATGGGAGGCAAAAAAACTCGTGACTCGCTTCTGACTCGCTCCCTAACAACTCGCTTGTTACTAAACCGAGCAGTTAACGAGCCATCTCGTTAGTGGATCAGTCCAAATTAAACAAGTTCGATATGGGGTTTCACTAGCTCGCCAGCATGCGAGCTAGCTTGGCTAGATATGAATTTGTATGAATTTATGTGCATTTTATGTTGTCTAGCTCGGTCTAGCTCTGTTTAGCTTGGTCTAAAAAGTTTGTAGAATTTATTTGTTTCTTAAAATAAGATTCAGCCAAATCCAGTGAGCTAGCTCGTGATGATTACGATCTATTTCAACTCGGACCCCTAAAATCAGCTCGTCTCGGTTGCTGATGAACAGGCTGCACATCTTCAGACCGAGCATGCAAAATGATGAGAATTAGTCGTAGCAGATGCCATCTGAGATCCAGGAGGAGGATCATATGCCAATCCCACCACTCTGACCTCACAGAGATCACCCTCCTGCGAAGATTTTCACCCCATCTTCTAAATAGTTGTATTATTTTTTACTTGTTATGTTACAGATATTATATTTTGTAATATTTGTTTAATTTCTCGATCGTAAGTTATCAGCACTTTTATTTTGTTTTATGTTCTTCATATTCTTATACTTCATTATTACTTTGTAGTTAACCAACGACTATAATCGATAACTGTACAACAAATCACATAGAATAAAACTACGTTTAACAAACAACGTGAATTGAACAACATAGAATGAATTAACGTACAAACAAACAAATGAAAATTCAAGTTACAAAAAATTATAAAAGAGACGCAATGCAGATATTAATTAGCCGTGTCTCTGCCCTCTGTGAGGAGCAGCTAATAGCTGGGTCCTTCATAAAAATTAAATTTGTTCCAAACACTGTCAGTCATGTTTATTAATATTTTAAGGATGATAAACCAAAAAAATTCGGTGAATTCTAGTCTTAGTGAGTTTGGTGAGAAAAACTAAATCGTCTCTCCACATGTGAACATGAAAATCCTGTTAACAATGTTAATCCGTTCATGATCTATTCATGATCTGGATATAGTCACAACTGAAGTATTCAACACAATCCATAGTTTAATTGTGATTGTACACGGGGGCGGATATGTGTATGTCAGAGGTTGCTAAGCCACCTTCAAAATTTTAAAAAAATTAATCATGTGTATTAAAATTTAAATAATTTTCTTTAAGTTTTTATATATTTTAACTTCCTTATAAAATGATAAATGTATCATTATAGTATAGTCGTAAGAGTTTCAGGTGTTGGGTTCAATTTCCATTGATCATACTTTTTCTATCTTTTCACATATGAAGTATATCATAATTTAGCCTCCTAACTGAACAAATTATGAATGTATGGAGGGATTGACTTTGTTGAGAGAATTTTCCTAACCATATGCATGTGAATTCGTATCCACTATATTAACTCAAATTTTTAATTAATGTAGAATGAATCCGAACTGTCTAATATGTATTGACACCAATATTAAAGGAACCTGTATATTTCACTTTGAACCGGATTGATCTGGATCCTGATCGAACGGACGAGATGCATTAACTCAAGGTTTGAGTTAATAGTTTAATACAGAGAATACGGATTCCATGCATGTCGACATCATGTCGACATGCATGCATGTGTTTTCCTTGGTTACGACAACGAGGCGCAACCTTTAATTAACACACAGCATCTCCTTTGACTAAGCCTATCTTACGCAACAATATACCAAGCACAAAAGTACTAAATCTTAAGTGATCAATCCAAGCATCTTTTGTTTTCTTTTCATCTACCTTTAATTAACACACGGCATATCGTTTTTGACTAAGCATATGTTACGAACAATATTAACCAAGTACAAAAGTACTAAATATAAAGTAATCATTCCAAGCATCTTTTGTTTTATTTTCATTTCAAGCATCTTCTATCTGATTATCTCTGTTTTCCGCTTCGAATTAGAAATAAAATCTCGAAAAATAGCAGCGTTTTTCTTCTAGAAAAAGACACTAGCACATGTTGTGTTTCTCTACACATTTTACTGCCCAACATTTTTTATAATTATTTATTGTAAAATTATTTCATATTAATTATTATTCGTTGAAAAAAACAAATCATCTTATATAAAGTAAAAAAAAATGGACAATGTATTATTACATACATCAAAACTTCAATTTTTCACATTCTAACAATTATAATTTTAATTGGAAAATTAAATTAAAAATAATAAATATAAATTACTTTTTGACAATTAACTCAAACTTTAAATTAATTAGGACAAATACTTTTTGGTCTAAATAAATTAATTTGCATGACGAAAAAAATCCAATAAAAATATAAATGGAAGTTTAGAGATTTACATGCATATGAGTTTGCAAAGCGATCTACATAAGTATTGAGTGTAGCCCGTAAGGCCATTTTTGGACAAAACAAAATCATTTCAAGTCCCAAAAAATTGAGTTGATTTTTCTTATTTTCAACAATTATATATTTTCTTTTATCTAAAAAAAAAGCCCCTCTAACTGATTTAAAATAAAAATTAACTATTCAATAAAATAAATTAATAATTTAGTTTCTTTGTTTACAATTTCGATATTTCTTGCATTTCTGTAATTTTTTTACATCTAAAATAACAAATAATATATAAAAGTCAAGCATTCTCAAATAGTAAAATGCAACCCATGCTTACGTTTCTCTTAGGAAAAAAAAATACCAACACAGATGGCGTTTCTGCTATATTTTGGAAAAAAATCAAACTCGAAATTTAATTTATTTATTATTAAAATCTAACAGATAAAACAATCGAAAATATTTTATTTATAGTATGATCAGTAGCTTGAATTGGTAAAAATTCTACCGATTTAAAATGTTTTTTTTTTAAAACCTTCTTGGGATCTTCTGTGACAACTGAGGTATATAAAGGCCCAAAGTAGCCCGATCCACATAAGATCCAACGCAACCTTGGGATGGAATTTTTTTACTGGTCTAAAATTTATGACGATCTTTCTGTTCTATGCATTGAAAATCGGAAGTTACTTTTTTATTTTCCTATTTTATTTTATAATATTTTCTATGAATAAAAATTCTCGGCGTCAGCTCAAACGAAAAGACTTAAAAAGATTCTCTTTCCTGGACCAAAAAGGTACTTTTATTGAGAGGTGCCAAGACGTTCAGTACAAAAAAAAAAGGGTTGAATCTTCGCCGAAAGGTTCCATTAACTATCAACAGGAAAAAAAAAATATCATATTTCTACTTATGCCAGTGGAATGAATAGTTTACAAACTGCAGTTTTAATTCACGGTTTTAGATCCCAAAAGCCGCAGTTTTAATAAGTTCACCGTTTTAGTTTTTTCTATAATTAAACAGAAAATTTTATAATTTATTTATTTTTTGTATTAAAATATTAGAAATATTTATATATTTCTTTGAAAATAAATAAAATACTATATAATTTGATTTATTAGAAAGACCGCGACAAATAACCTAGATCAACATTTTTCAGGTAGATTTTTTGCGGCTGTAAGAAAAATTAAAATATTTTTTTGTGTGTTATTGGAAAAAAATAAAAATATTTTGAATCTGAGTTATTTATCCCGGTTCAAAAGTCACTTCTAGATAAATACAAAAAATATTATAGTCCTTCTATTTTTGAAAAAAATATAATTGGTTCTGACAAAATTGTTAGATGAATTGAATTCTCATCGTACCAGGATTAAATTCACGGTTTTGAGTAATTTTTTTAATGTCAAAAATCTGAAACTGCAAAAAAAATTTTGATTTTCCGAAACCGTAGATTTGTTTTGCGGTTTTAGTGGGGCTAAAACCATCAATTTAATTTGCAAAAAGTTGGCCCAAAACCATAAAATAAAATTGCAGTTTGGACATTTTTCGGAAATCTTGTCAAACAAGATAGAAATTAATTTTTTTTTAATATTAATAAAAATTTCGGCCAAAGAGGCCATAAGTGTGGTTCGAAAGGATTTCACTATTTTTCTATACTATAAAAAATACTTATTTCTTTTCCAAAATAAAAAAAAAAGGTTTACTGAGAGGTGGCTAGACGTTCAGTTAAAAAGAAAAAAGGTTGATCCTCTTTGGCTCCTGACCTCATCAGGAAAAGGTTCCATTAATTAACGGTCAAAAGAAACAGAAAATATCATATATATCATATTGACATCAGGTTCCATTAACGGTGGTTTCCTGCTTTCGGTGTCATTTGAACGAATAGTTTACAAACAAACTGTAGTTCTTACTTTTGAACAAAGAAACTATCTTTTCAATAACTTTTAGGATAGCCATCTAATCTGCTAAAGAATTTCAACCATTGATTTATTTACCGGCAAGTAATATAGTTCATATCTTTTTTTCTTCTTCATAGGATGGAATCCACATCAACTAAACGTAACATAATATTTCTCTTTAAATCCAGACTATTAGATTAGAATCCGCACAAATATTAAAAAGATCTCATACATTTAGTCTTGGATCAAATTAGTCCGGATTCTAATTGCACGGTGCCGATCTAAACAGAATAATTATATTACCTTTGAGTTATGTTGCATGGATACGGGTACGGGTATCATATCGGATACGATACGGATAATGACGGATGCATATAGGTTGAATGGGGTTCAATTGATCTTTTTTTTTTTAATTTTATATTTATATGTAATTTTCTATATGTTATGGTTACTGTTAGATTAAGTATAAATTTGTTATATGATTGATTCTCATTCACTATTGACTTTTATAATTTGAAAGTCTGACTCCGCTCTTTATTAGAATATCACGATATAAAAATTTTCAATATAATACAAGTATCGGATGATATAATATTAGTATGAATACGACAATACAATAGCTATCAGATATGGATACGAAACCATATACGAAGCAAACATGGGAGCAGCTTGGGTCCGATGCCCATCGGACCCAAAGTGAGTTCGATGGGCTCTAGGACCATTCGATCTGCTTTAAGATCCGTGCACACGTAAATTAAAGAAGCCGCGAAGTTCTGGAGTGAATCTTAAAGCAGATCGGACAGTCCTAGAGCCCATCGAACCCACTTTGGGTCCGATGGGCATCGGACCCAAGCTGCTCCCAGCAAACATAGCCTCAAGAAGATATGGGCTCCGAGGATGTCTATGCACTTTTATAAGCCGGCTATGTTGATATATGCACAGTTGTTCTTACTGAATTGATTGAGGCTCCGGTGCTATGCATAGCATGGATTGAGCTGTGCTACGGCTCAATATTTGAATTTTCAAAATCCTAACAGTTGATCCGAAACATTAAACATGTTATAAAATGAATATGTACTTGCAAACCAAATTTTATATTTTTTCGAATTTGTTTACTAATTTTTTAGATAGGTAGAAAATCACTGTTTTTGGATGGTCCAGAATTTTCAGATCAAGTGATTTTCTACCTATCTAAAAAAATAGTAAACAAAATTCGAAAAAATGTAAAATTTGATTAACAAGTACATATTCATTTTATAATCATGTTGAACGGTTCGGATCGATCGTTAGAATTTTGAAATCTCAAATATTAAGCCGTAGCACAAACAAAATCGTGCTATGCATAGTAGTAGTGGTTTGACAGTGCCCTTAACGGGTTGCCCGAACCCGGTCCGCCTGTGCCCGGTGCCCGGGGTACCCGTACCCGTGCCCGGGTATACCCGGGTAAACAGGTACACGGGTACGGGCTTGAAATGGGCAAGGTGGCCTGTTTTGGTGCCAAACCCGGGTGTACCCGTACCCAGCAGACCCGTGCCCGCTGCCCGTCTGCCCGCACCCGCCACGGGTGTACCCGCACCCGCGTACCCGTGCCCGTACCCGTACCCGTGCCCGCTGCCCGCTGCCCGCCGAAACCAGAAATTTTGAATTTTTTCCCCCCACTGGCTACTGTTAACAGAGCAGTTTTGGCTACAGGCAGCGCACTGAGTACAGCAATGCATGTGAATATTGCGCTGCATGAAGCTAAACCTGCTCTGTGAATATTGCGCTGCATGAATATTGCTCTGTTAATATTGCGCACTGAGTAGTTTTGGCTACAGAGAAGTTTCATTTTATTTAATTTAATTTAGATTTAAATTAGATTTGGATTCAATTTAAATTTTAATTTATATTTATATTTATATTTATATTCAATTTAGATTTAATTTAATTTGCATATAAATTTAGATTTGAATTTTTATTTAATTAGATTTAGATTTATATTATCAATTTAAATTGAACGTTTACAAAATATATTATCAATTTAAAATGTTTATTGTTTTAAAGTAATTGATTTAAGATATTTTTGATTTATATTTTATTTAACCTATTAAAAATAAATGAACGTTTAGAAAATATATTATCAATTTAAAATGAACGTTTAGAAAATATATTATCAATTTAAAATGTAAACTACAAATTTCGAGATATAAATAAATTATGAAACTATATAATTAAAATGCCGACATTTTTATTAATATCCAAAGTTTAATACAAATTATTAATTATGTTGAATATTAATATCCAAAGTTTATTAATATCCAAAGTTATATTACTTCTTTTGAGTTTGATATATAATTAGCATATTTATACTAAAATACTTTAAATTATTTGAAATTATGTTGAATAACACTATATTATGTTAAATTACTCTAAATTACGTTACATTACGCTAAAATACGGTAAATTACGCCAAATTACAAATGAATAGGGAGGATATTTTTCACTGAAAAGGCGAAAAACGACGATGAAACTTCAAACGGTCATAAAACGGCGCTCGAGTGTCCGATTTCAGTAAATGACCACTTTTCGGAAAGAAGAAAGAAGATGGCAGCCATTACATCTTCTGCTGTTAATCAAGGTATGTCATCTTAAATAATAGATCATATTAAGTTTTGTTTGTGAAATATTCGGTATTGGTGATCTTTGGGCTATTAATTGAATTGTTCATAATTAATCATGAGATCTCAAAGAAAAAGAAAATGAGATAACATTTGGTATCAGAGCAACCAATCAATAACTGAATATTTCCTATGATTGCAATTGATCTGTTCTATGCTTTACTCATGATGTTTAATCAAGTCCTGCGCATGCTTCACAAAAAAGGGCATAACTTTTGATCCGTCCGTCGGATCGGGCTGAAATTTTGACATGAGCTCCACAGCCCCAAAACCAAGCTAACTTAATTTTCAGTTCAATCTGAAATTCAGAATCGTCAAAAAACTAAGGGAAGAGCCTTAAAACTTGAGTTGAAGTTTCCGATTAAGATTTTCATGTCTATCATTCAATCCAAGTAGCTCAGTAAATTAGTTACATAATGAACTTGCAGATTACCAATTTTTACTATTTTTGGAATTTTTTTATTATTTTTTATAATTCATGAAAGATGAGCAAAATCAGTCTACTATAGCGTAATTTTGTGTAGTTTAGTGTTTTTTTTACCGTATTTCAGCATAATTAGCGAGGTTATTGTAATTTAACGAAATTTAGTATAATTGAACATAATTTATTATAATATAGTGTAATTCAACATAATTTCAAGTAATCTAGCGTATTTTAGTATAAAATTACTCCTGTAAAGAAATAAATAATTAGACTTGTACTTAGCCGAATAAATATACAAATTTTCGCACAAATAATTTTTATATATGAGTTACAAATTTTATTTATTTAGGAATTATAAAGATGTGACTTGATAATTTTATGTATATATATATACAATATTTGATATTGAACTATTCAGATTTTAAAAGTCGAATTATAAGCACGTAATAATATTCGTACGACACGGTAAAAAAAATAAGAAAACAAATCAAAACACAAAACAGAAAACAGCAAAAAAAAAAAAAAAAAATACCCGTGCCCGTCCTGCCCGTGCCCGCTGTACCCGTGCCCGTTGTACCCGTCTACCCGCAACAGGCACGGGTTTGAGACGGGCAGGGCGGAGTTTTTCAAAAAAAAACCCCCCTACCCGTGCCCGTTGTACCCGCCTACCCGCCTACCCGCTGCCCGGGACGGGCACTGCCCTGCCCTGCCCAAGGTACCCGTTAGCAAATGACTACCGTAGCCACACTCAAATTAATTTGTTAATTAAAATTAAGTTGCAATCCCAATGCTGTACGCCTGTTCCTGCATATAATGTTATAGAACGTGTTATTCATTAATTGCTCTTCTACCAACAATGTCGACATGCTTGTGACACCTTATAATCTATTTTTTTTATTTGAAAAAATCTATCTCGACGGCTTTGAGATTAGAGATGTTCACATGTATGATATAGTTCAGACGATGAAAGTATTTTTATATTCGTATTCCTTGAGAATAAACATTATCTATATATTTGTTATTTGAAAAAAATTGACTTTAACTGTACTCTATTATTTCTCAATGATTTTAACAAGCATATCATTAATTAAATATTAATTCTAAGATAAAATGAAGTTGTAATCTGTATCAAATGAATAAAATAAAATTTTCTGGCGGCCACTTCACTGTTGAGGTGACAATTGGACAAGACAAATTTGATTTCGGATTTTTATTGAACTTAATTCACTTCAGATTGAATCGATCGGATCAAATCTTGAGTAGTCAGGCAAATTATTTTAAGTTCATATCATTTCATGTAAGATTAGGTCGAATGATATTCAATTTGATTTTTTCAAATTATTGGGTCGTAATCCTGCTTGGAATTTTCATAATCGGGTGAGGGGTCATATATATTTTACTAACTCCGAAATAAACCATCTATTTCAGATAAGTTCAATAATTATTCATGAAAAATATTAATACTTCTAGTCAATATAAATACTGTCATGTCAGTTTCTGGCGACATGCATGTCGACATTTTGACTTGGCTAATTGAAGTTCTGACTTTGTATGTATAAAACAAAAATCAAACTTATTTTATAATATAGAACAAGATGCCCAACTTGTCAGACTAGAGACGATCCTTTAACATCAACCCAATTTAAATTTGGTTTGTTGATAGCACCAGCATCTGTCATTTAAAAAAAACATTACATTGCCCAGTAGCACAATAGAGAAGAAGAGAAAGAAGAAGAGAGACAATGGCAAGACTATGTTGGTCAAGTGTAACATTCCTCCTAGTTCTAGTGACACTGTGTCTTCTCCCATTGACGGCTCACTCGAGCGGATGCGAATGCTCGGAAGAGGGATCCGGCATAGACAAGACGGAGGCGCGCAAGCTGCACATAGTGGCCATCTTTGCCATTTTAGTGGCCAGTACAATCGGCTGCTCCATCCCTGCACTTGGCCGGTGGTTTCCTGCTATCAGTCCCGAGAAAGACTACTTTTTCTTAATCAAGGCTTTCGCTGCCGGCGTCATTCTTGCCACCGGCTTTATTCATATCCTACCTGATGCTGTGGCAAAGCTGACATCGCCTTGTCTTCCCGAATCACCGTGGCAGGATTTTCCGTTTGCTGGTTTCGGAGCCATGATTGCTGCCATAGGTACGTTACATTATATATATATTGCATACATATATATATGATGTGCTCAAATGATAATGACATAGGAAACTAATTGATTTCAAATTTTGATTTATTTGGTATCTAGGATTTCTCTTTTTCCATATAATCTTTCTTATTAAATGAAAAAGATCCACTTATAATTACCGTGGGGCCTATCTTATATATATGCCAATATGTCATTCATTGATTCTGTTGATTAAAACTTTAAGCAAATATATTGCAGATATTTTTCATATAAAGTGACTTAAATATCTCTGGCCGTAAAGTTTCTAACTAAATTTAAACAGTCCCATGAAATAAATATGAACCAACTAAGTCTTTGTTTTAAATTTATTTGGAACATGGTCACAAAATAAATTAATTTACGTACACAGAGAGATATTATATGCTATTGTTGCTAAATGTAAAGGGAACAACTTAAAAACTTAAACTGGACTTCTATGGTTAAACAAAACTCAGGATTAGATTGATTTTGTATTTTTTTTTTCTGAAATGCCATTCTTAAAATTTATGATAATTTAAACAATTAATATCCTTAAAGTCAAGGTGTTAAAGTAAGAAACTTTCGGAAAAATGAAACTAGAATTTAAATATGATTTTAGAAAAAGGGGACCTGGAGAATTCATGGATTAATTAAGGTCTCATTAAGAAACAATCCATGTCACATGGAAAATTGAGTTATGTAGTTAATATTGCATTTAATGCTCATTATTATCTAATATTTGCTAAAAAATACCACAGTAAAATCCGTTTGATCTTATATCAAAAGTTGAAAATCCAAGCCAGAATATGTATTACAGTTGGTCCAATGAGATTGAAATCACCTTTATATCATGCTGCAACTTTGTAATACAGATCAAATTGTAAACTTTTTAGTTAAATTTGTGGACATTTATTGATATTCAACAAAATTACATATATGTTTCTTTAATCTAAAAATGAGAGAAATCAAAGAAATTCATCAAAATTATCTACGAATAAACATTCAATGCAATCTTAATACTGATTGTTTATTAACTTGTGTTGTGTTTTTATCTCTGTTTCCGGAGATCATCGATGCATATATAGAGATCATTTATCATACAGTTACTCACTTTCCATCTCCTTTGTACATGGCAACATTTAAGCAAACTGTTATAGTCTGAAATTGTGATGATTAATAATCTTACACATTTGAGCAAACTGTTATAATATGAAATTGTCATCGATAGGTACACTAATGATGGACACACTTGCAACTGGATATTTCCGCAGGCGACACTTTACGAAGGCGGCATCTTCAGTCAATGATTTGGAGGCAACCGTTGAGGCAGAGCAGGGGCATGCAGATCATGTGCATATGCATACTCACGCTTCGCACGGACATGCTCATGGTGCGGCCATGATGGTTGATGCTACAACCAATGGTGATAGTCAACTCATTCGTAACCGTGTCATATCAAAGGTTAGAAACAAGATGATTATTAATTATCATCAATAAAACTTGTACCTTGAATAAGAGACCAATTTTGAATTATGCAAACGTAACTAAAGTTTTATTTTTTCTTGTTTCCTTGATGAAGGTATTGGAACTGGGAATTATAGTTCATTCAGTGATTATTGGAATGTCTGTGGGTGCATCAGATACACCATCTACCATAAGGCCCCTTATTGCTGCTTTAACATTTCACCAGTTCTTTGAGGGTCTTGGTCTTGGATCCTGCATTGCTCAGGTAAATTGTGACTAACTATATAGTATGTTGTAATAGTAGATAGCTGATTTCATAGTAATTTTGAGACGATGAAACAAACATAATATAATTGTTAGTGTTTCTAATGTTAAATTTCAATCAAATTAAATTTTCATGAAAGCATGTACATATTATTTACTTTTTAAGCATATAGCTAAATAACATTACTCTTTATTTTACAATTGCAGGCAAAATTTCATTTGAAGTCGGTGGTGATAATGTCGATCTTTTTTTCACTGACAACTCCAGTGGGAATTGTCATAGGTATTGGCATAGCATCCAGCTACAATGAGAACAGTCACACTGCATTGATTGTTGAAGGGCTTTTGGATTCTGTATCAGCTGGAATTTTGATATACATGTCACTTGTTGATCTTCTTGCCGAGGACTTCATGAATCCGCGCGTGCAAAACCACGGGATGTTACAGTTACTTATAAACATTTTCTTGCTTCTGGGTGCAGGTCTAATGTCTCTACTTGCCAAATGGGCTTAAACTTTCATTAGATGAGAGTTTAACAATGAATCTCACAATTTTTTTTCAATGGAAAATTGTTTCAGCATTTTCAATTGTTGAGGTCTCATGCATGCTGCTTCGGTATCTCTTATTGAATAATTTTCTGACTGTATATTTTTGTAGTTTTTGATGAAAGTTGTATAATCATAGTTGGCCCAAATTTGTGTTCTCATATTTGTTGATATATATAATTTGTGTAAACTTGTTTTTCATAATTTGGATCAGTATTATTACAAAGACATCAACATTAATTCTTTTAAGAACCTGCAATTTAAAAAAAAAAACAAACAAACAAATTGAATGCAGCTTGTTCTTTCTTGCTAGACTAGATTCACAAGGACTGTATTTTTTCGAAACCTAGTTTAATTTTGACCTTATATGTTGAATCATTTCCTCATTTCAATTCTTATAATCATATATTGTAAGATATGTATTCTAATATACTTTTCAGAAAGAAAAAAAAATGAAGTTCTGTTTTGTTGACCTTCAAATCCTTCCTACCCAAAACTTACACCCATTTTATTTGAGAAGAACTGAAGAGACCAGACCCAACAAAAATTACATACCTCCTCAATTTTGAGTGAGAACATGCAATGCTAATCTGAGAAACATAAGCTGTGAATTTTGGATTGTAAACTATGTCGATTTGTTTTGGGTAATTAATTAGCTCCTTCAGCATTGAAGAGATGCATGCGTTCTGAGGGACATGGTAAGACAGAAAATCCAAACTATGAAAAATAGTTGTACATTTGGATATATAACCCCAAAATTCAACGTTTCCTGTATAAATTTAATATTCTGTGATACACATATATATTTCTTGTAAGTAAAAATTGAAGGTTAAACTATTTAATTATTTAAAATTTACACAAATTTTTTTATCCGAATTTCAAACATGTTATTTCTTACACACAAAAAAAAGTGACTCGTTCTAGCTACACATGTTCCTCTGTTTTCTCTCAAAATTTCCGAAAGATTTAAATATTTTAATTTTTTACAAAAGAAGTAAACTTTGACTTGGCTACGCCCTTCTATGCCAACAAAAAGTGTCGACATTCTTTCAACACCTTAATCTATTTGTTTTTTTAATCACTTTAATATATTTATTGCAAAACAACCTTGCAAGTAGGAAACTCCATGTATGGTCCTGCTACAATTTGACCTAAAGAAAGCAATTATTCGGCTCTCCGGAATTACGTGCACAAATTATCGAGTGCGTATCCTCTGAGATATGTCATATTTTGCGTGACCGACGTGTCCGGTGCCTATTAGGGGATAACGTAGGACCAGTATTTTTTTAGCTTTGAGATGTGCAGTTCGTATTTGAACGGCTGAGATTTTTCAAAAAGTCACACAAAATATGAGATATCTCAGAGAATGTGAATTTCAAGTGATCTCCTGGTTGTTTTAGTTTTTATCAGTGTTGTAAATAACGGAAATAAATCTGCTGTTATTCCAAAGAAATCACAGGACCTTGTTATTCAGATTTCATTTGTTGACCTTTAACGAGATTCGGGTACAAAAAAAAAATTCTTTGAGATTCGTGCATGAAAACTTTGAACGGTTGTGATAGGAATAACAAGGTCCTGTGATCCCTTTGGAATAACAATAGATTTATATCCGTAAATAACAGTATGTGTTCGTCAGACGGACAAGATACCGTCAAGTAATTAATCGGTTATAATCGAAAATAATCGATTATACTCGGGAATAATCGGCCGATAAGTCGGGAAAATTCATGACAGTATGGTTGCCACCAACAACTAATCGGCTAATTAATCAGTCTAAATGGTCGTTTTTTACAACACTAGTTTTTACCAGATGATATAGTGACCTATGTTTTTTAGTATCTAATTATAAACATTAAAATGTGTTCATTAATAATTTAAAATTAAAATTTTAAACAATTAATGTCAGCCATTAAATTTTATTTCATTTCCAATACAATGCAATCCAGTCGAAAATGAAAACTTTGGAGCTCGTTTTCTACATGATCGGTCACTATGTTAACCCCAAATACAAGAGTATGTACTGAATTCTTTAAAAAAGAAGAGTTCTACAGATATTTATTTGAATCGTTTTCAAATAGCACTGTATTATAAAAGAGAAGGTTCCAGTATTTCATATTTTTCATACCTCATGTTTTATTTTATATTTTTGTTTTTAAAGTCTACATTCTCGATTCAAATAGCTCAACGTGATATTAAAAAACATTTGTGGATAAAATTTTATAATTTTTTGAAATTTTTATTATTTTTTAAGATAAGTACAAAAACACTATTTCTGTACCGTTCAAAAATAGTGATTTTGTACCTATCTTACAATTCAAAAAGTAAAAAAGTTTCAAAAATTATAAAATTCCATCTCCAAACGTATTTTAGTATGTATATCATGTTGAGCGGTTCGGATCGACAGTTTGGACTTTGAAATAAAAAATAAAAAATATGAGGAATGATAAGGTATGAAAGGCATAAGGTATGAAAGGCATGAGGTATTAACCCTCCTCATTATAAAATAGACACCTTTATAAATTAAAGTTTAATTATAAAATAGAAAAAGTTGAGTAAATTTGTGAGTTTTTTTAATTTAGAAGGATAAATATGATATTAAGAATTTTAGAGGGAGAAATACGTAAATTTGAGATTTTTGAGGGTTCCACATGAAAAATTCCACTTAAGAATTTTTTTAATCCTTTGCAATTAACAAACTTGAGGCTATGTGGTAGAAAATGAAAGAAAGCGATGGAAAGTAATGAGTTCGTTTCAAATCAATATTGAAAATGTAAATAATATCTCACTTTTTGGCGCTTTTGCACATCATTATCTATCATTTTCTTGAAAAATATAAAACGAAGTATAGATCTTACACGGCCCTTAGACTTTGTCATGTGACATGCATGTCAATTGAGTTTTGCGAAGACATGCATGACGACATCCATCCATTGCAGGCCATACATTAATTAACACGTGGCATCTTATTTGACTAGCTTATCTTGTTGAACAAAATACAACTTACCAGTACTACTAAATCTAAAGTAATCATTACAAGCATCTTGTGCTCTTTTTTTTTTTTTATTAAATTAGCACTGTTTTTATTTTCAGCCTCAAACAAAAAAGACCAAAAATTTTTTTTTTTTTTTTTGAAGGTTGTCGGCAAAGTGCCGATCAACAGATTTATTGATAAATTAAAGAGAGTTATTTACACAAAATAATAATAACAACTCACTATTTGCGAAATAAAATATCTAGTAAAGCACAGTAGTCGGTCGTGTGGTCCACTATCCTAATTCTACCTCGAATTTTATGCAAAAAATCTCCAGTTGTGGATATCCATTGTCGTCTCATTTATTAATAGGCTTGGTGATTTTATTTTCTCCGAGAAGGTCCTTCCGTAGTGCCCAAACCCCCGCCGACCACACTGTATCCTTAAAAAAGTTTTTTTTATACAGCCCAGAAAGGTATTTTTATTAAAATTGTAACTAGTATTCCACCTATTTTACATACTATCCTAGTTGTTTCTCAAAATCGTTCTAGCTACACATGTTCCTCTGTTTTCTCTCAAAATTTCCGAAAGTTTTTTAATATTCTTAATTTGGATCCTGATAATTGTTCCCCACCCTTATCCCCCATTATCCCCCACTTAACTTCCATAATTACATGGGGACCACTAAATAATTAATAAAATGTGATTATTTAACATGAAGCATCAAAATATTTAACGGGAACGATTGAAGTATTAATCTTTATGAAAGTACATTTATGTACGCAAAAAATGCCCAAAACACGTCCCCGCACAAACTTTCTTTTATTCTGTGTATCGTCCCGCAATATGGTGGACAATTAAATATCGGTGTCCAAAGCTTTATGGGCCAAACTTCATGGGCCAAAATGATAAAAAAAATTTAATTTTCATGGGCCGAACTTTATGGGCTAAAACTTGAAACCATCAAGCAAAGTATTTATTTCTAAGTTATTTAGTAGTAATTTGTATACAGTGAATTAGAATGATTTTTTCACACAATTGAAACACAACTGTTGAAAGTATTTATTTATTGTACAAGAATAAATACTTTCTGGAACATTGATAAATACTTTGTGGAACATTGATAAACTTTTAAAAATTTAATGATAAATACTTTAAAGACAACTTTAAAAAGTTTATGATAAATACTGTATTGGACAAGGATAAATACTTGATTGCACAAGTATTGAACATTTAAATATTTCTAATAAATTACTTACAAAATATGAGTAAAATTAAGAATAATGTACCAAGTATTAATAAATATTGTATTGGACAAGGATAAATACTTTATGGAATATTGATAAATAATTTGTGGAACATTGATAAACTTTTAAAAAGTTGATGATAAATACTGTGCTGTACAAATATAATTAATACTGTATTTTACAAGGATAAATATTTTCTGGAACATTGATAAACTTTTAAAAAGTTAATGATAAATACTTTAAAGGCAACTTTAAAAAGTTTATGGTAAATACTGTATTGGACAAGGATAAATACTGAAGTACACAAGTATTGAACATTTAAAGGTTTCCAATAAATTACTTACCAAATATGAGTAAAATTAAGTTCCTAATAAATCACTTAGAATCGCTTGAAAATCGCTCTCAGCTTCGAAAAAGGAAATTCCAGGGAAAAAAGGAATTTTGATTTTTGAATTAGGAAAGAAATATACGGTATATCGCGGGAACCACAGTGTTTTGAATAAATTTAGTTAAACTAGTTAGTTAGTGAGGCCCGTCAGTTCGTTGTGGAAGCTAAAATCTAATTAATATACCGTGGAGATAATGGGGAATGGATAGGCGGGGATTCATATAATTATTCTTAATTTTTTACAAAAAGAGTAAACTTTGACTTGGGCTACGCACTTAATTCTATGCCAAAAAAAGTGTCGACATTCTTTCAACACCTTTAATCTATTTGTTTTTTTTAATCACTTGAATATATTTATTGCAAAACAACCTTGGAAGTAGGAAACTCCATGTTAGGGTCCTACTGCAATTTGACCTAAAGAAAGCAATTGGTAAAAAATATATGTCCACACGCAGTTTTAAATTAATTTTTTTTTTTCCAGACCTCCACTTAGTCTTAGGCAGGTGACATGTAACTTCAGTTTGTGGAGACATACATGTCGACATCCATATTTGCTTTCCTCGGTTACCGCAACAGCAATTTATATCCTCTGCATCAAGATATCTGCATTAAAGCACCGTTTGAATTTAGATCCTATATGTTTAAAACATATTAGCATAAACTTTAAAGCTACTTTTATTGAGAGGTGCCAAGACATTCAGTACAAAATAAAAAAGAAAAGGTTGAAATCGTATCGCATTCCAAATTGATTTTGGAATGAAATCTTCAATAGTTTACTTCTTCAATAACTTTTAGGATAGCCATCCAATACACCAAAGAACAATTTACTGGTTAGGATGCACATGCTCTTTTGTTTATTGTCAAATGGAAGCATCTTCATGTCATTAATTAGATCTTCTACTGATATATAATGTTATGTATCCTGTATTTAAGAAATTTGCTCTATCGTCTACCTGTAGTTATATAAAAAAAAAATCATGATAATTTGTTTCTATCAAAAGAGTGTCGACATCCTTTTGACATCTTAATTAATCAATTTCGTTTTGTTTAAAAATCATCCTTAATTTATTTATTGCATGACGACTCAATGATAGTTACAGCTCGAATGAAAGTATTTATAAATATATGTCTCCATTGAGAATAGACATTATCCATATTTTTTTATTTGATAAAAAATTAACTTTATTTGTACTTTCGGGTTCTTCTTCTTTAGAGTTATCCAAGTAATAATATTCAAATAGTAATTAGTTTCATCATTTTTTTCGTTTAAGAAATCATAGGCGAGGCTACATGATCTCTGGGGTAGGCAAGTGCCTACCCCTGAAATTTTTTTTTTTTTTTTTAGAACCGGGTTTCTTTGACCTTGCCTACCCCTGTTGGTTGATCTTGTCTACTCCTGAGTCCAATGATATAGCGTGATTTTTTTGAGGTCCGAACTCCGAAGCCCATAACCAAAATTTCCAAAGCCCAAGCGGATGCGGAGACAGCGCGATTAAAAAAATTAGCGAGATATCAACTAAAAAATCAGCGAGACAGCGACTCAAATCCGAACTCGAATCCGAATCCGAACCCGTTAATTTATTCGAACCCGAATCTAGTTTTTGCCTACCGCTAGTTCAAATCCTAGCCTCGCCACTGTAAGAAATCATCTCAATTCATTTGTTGCATAAGTGGATAACAACGAGACTAGGGATGTTTACGGATATGACACAGTTCGGATGAACATAACTTTATATCTTTATCCAATGAGAATAAACATTATCCGTATTTTTTTTTATCATTGATATGTTTATTTCTTCTTATACAACGTTATTCTTTGTTTTAAATTTGTTAATTTAAATTAATTAAGCTAGCTGCACTTGCATGTAATGTCAAGAATACTCGTGTAGTTGTGTTTAATAAATTTACTCTACGCCTACGTGTCACTATAAAAAAATAATCATGATAATTTGTTCCCAAGAGAATGTCGACATCTTTTGACATGTTAATCTATTTTTTTATTGAAAATCATCAAATAATCATGATAATTTGTTCTACCAATAATGTCGACATCTTTTGACATGTTAATCTATTTTTTTATTGAAAAATCATCTCAATTTATTTGTTCCACGACAAAAAGGAGATTATCCGTATTTTTTTTAACAGCACGCCAAAAAGGAGAGCCAAAAAAAAGAAGAGGATAGTAAAAGGTGCTTTTATTGTACAATTTTTGTTTATAGAATAAAATATATATTTTTAAAGAAATAAAATGTCTTTAAAAAGATGACGGCGTTTTTTATAACATGAAAATGACAACAATTTTTTTATTCTTAAAAAATTACGTATTTGATGCAGTTGTAACTCTAGCTCATGAAAATTTAATTTTAGCTATCTTTTGAGATTTTTCCAATTTTTATACTATAAATTTAATTTATTTATTTTTAAAAATACTACAGATAGTAAAAACGGCCCTGTTTTCATTTCAGCCTCAAACGAAAAGGCTGGAAGTATTTTTTTTTTTTTTTTTTTCCTTGACCAAAAAAGTACTTTTACTGAGAGGTGCTAAGATGTTCAGTACAAAAAAGAGATAAGGCTGGCTCCCAACCTCGATAAGGAAAGGACCGGAAGGTTCCAGTTTCAAAACCAAATAAAAACCATCCAATAAATATGTCAGTGGAACGAAATCATGAATAGTTTACAAACTAGGTTTCCAATAACTTTTTACTGGTTAGAAATATACTATATAGTCTTGGGATTCACATGCTTTTTTTTTTATCTGTCAAAAGAGAGCATCTTCGTGTTATTAGATACTTCTATTGATATATCGCCTACGTGTAATTATAAAAAAAAAAAATCATGATAATTTGTACTAATGTTACATTAGGGTGTCGACATTTTTTGACATCTTAATCAATTTGTTTTGTTTGAAAAATCATTCTAATTCATTTATTCATTTATTGCATGACGAGTTCATGACAGTTACAGCTCGGATAGAAGTATTTTTTATATATGTATCCGTTGAGAATAGACATTATCCGTATTTATTTTTATTTGATAAAAAATAGTTTTATGTACTCTTAGAGTCTTTTTGTTAAAGTTTCCGAGTAATTTTGGTATTATCAATGTTTAAGAAAATATCTTAATTTATTAGTTGGATGACAATGAGACGAGAGATATTTTACGGACATAATACACATGCAGTTTGGATGAAATTAACTTTATTTATGTATCTAATGAGAATAGACATTATCTGTGTTTTTTTTTTCATTGATATATTTATTTCTCCAGAGAACTTTATTCTTAGTTTTCAATTTTTAATCAAAATTAAGCTGGCAATCTCAATGCTAGCTAGCTGCATTTGCATATAGTGTCATGAATCGTTGTGGTTAATAAATTTACTCTACGCCTACGTGTAACTATAAAAAAAAATCATAATTATTTGTTCTAGTGTCGACATCTTTTAACACCTTAATCTATTTTTTTTATTGACAAATCATCTTAAAACATTTGTTGCACAATGAGTCGACGACTTTAAAACTAATGATGTTTACATATATAATGCAGTTTGGATGAAAATAATTTTATATCTAGACGTTATCCGTATTCTTTTTTTATTTGATAAAAAATAATTTTTTCATACTCTCATATTCTTATTCTTGGATGTTACACGAGTAATAGTATTTGTGAAGGAAAAAGTTTCCTCATTTTTGTAAATAGACAATTAAAAGTTTATTTATTTATTTTTACACACACACATATATATATATAGTAAGGCTACGGTGCTTTGCAAAGTAAACCACCCCGTTTACTTCGGGCTACTTTTTGGATTTTGAAAATCCAAACAACCAATCTGAACCGTTCAATATGTTCTAAACATTGAAATGTGCTTGGAGACCAAATTTTACATTTTCTGAAATTTTTTTACAATTTATTAAGCCACTTTGAAAATCACTGATCCGACGGCAAACAGTAAAAAACAGTAAAATTTTCTGGACCACCAGATCAGAAACTTTCAAAGTGGCTTAATAAATAGTAAAAAAATTCCAAAAAATGTAAAATTTGGTCTCCAAGCACATTTCAATGTTTAGAACATATTGAACGGTTCGGATTGGTTGTTTGGATTTTCAAAATCCAAAAAGTAGCCCGAAGTAAACGGAGTGGTTTACTTTGCAAAGCACCGTAGCCTTACTCTATATATATATATATATATATATATATATATATATATATATATATATATATATTATATATGGGTCCGGCTATTTGCTGCTGGTAGCATTTCGGCCAGCTGCTGCCGGCTGCAAATTTGCCATACTGATGGTTCAAACAACCGATCCGAACCGTTCAACATGTTCTAAATATTGAAATGTGCTTGGAGACCAAATTTTACATTTTTTGGAATTTTTTTACTATTTATTAAGCCACTTTGAAAATTCCAGATCATATGGTCCAGAATTTTGTTGCACTGTTTTTACTGTTCACCCGGATCTGAAATTTTCAAAGTGGCTTAATAAATAGTAAAAAAATTTCAAAAAATGTAAAATTTGGTCTCCAAGCACATTTCAATATTTAGAACATGTTGAACGGTTCGGATCGATTGTTTGAACCATCAGTATGGCAGATTTGCTGCCAACAGCAAATTAGCCGGACCCATATATATATATATATAGAGAATGGCTAACGTCAAAACGTTTGTTCCTGAGCTCAGGAACAAACGATTTGGTTCTCCAATTTTCAAAGTCCAAACAACAAATCTAAACCGTTAGATGTTCAATCTATATTAAAATCTACTTGGAGACCAAATTTTACATTTTTTGGAATTTTTTTACTATTTATTAAGCTAGTTTGAAAACCGCTGTTTTTATTAAATTTCTGCAGCATTGAAAAACAGCGGTTTTCAAACCAGCTTAATAAATAGTAAAAAAATTCCAAAAAATGTAAAATTTGGTCTCCAAGTAGATTTTAATATAGATTAAACATCTAACGGTTTAGATTTGTTGTTTGGACTTTGAAAATCGGAGAACCAAATCGTTTGTTCCTGAGCTCAGGAACAAACGTTTTGACGTTAGCCATTCTCTCTCTCTCTATATATATATATATATATATATATATATATATATATATAGAGTAGAACTAGGGTGCTCCTAAGCTCACCAAGCCCTCCGTGAGCGCGACTCTAAAACCTATCGAATTGACATCAAACGACATTTTCAAACCGTTAGATGTTCAATCTATATTAAAATGTGCTTGGAGACCAAATTTTACATTTTTTGGAATTTTTTTACTATTTATTAAGATAGTTTGAAAATCGCTGTTTTTATTAAAATTCTGCACCATTGGAAAACAGCGATTTTCAAACCATCTTAATAAATAGTAAAAAAATTTCAAAAAATGTAAAATTTGGTCCCCAAGCACATTTTAATATAGATTGAACATCTAACGGTTTGAAAATGTCGTTTGAAGTCAATTTGATAGGTTTTAGAGTCGCGCTCACGGAAGGGCTTGGTGAGCTTAGGAGCACCCTAGTTCTACTCTATATATATAGAGGAGGGATCAAGTTACAACAAATTTGAGTTACAACAAAGTTACAACATTCATTTTTTTCATTTTCAAAGTTCAAATCGTCGATCCAACCGTTCAACATGATCATCTAAATAAAATGTACTTGCAGATCAAATTTTATATTTTTTTGAATTTTTTTACTATTTATTAAGTATTTTACAAAAATTAGCTATACTTAGACCATTGAATTTTGTACCCATCTTAATAAATAGTAAAAAAATTCAAAAAAATATAAAATTTGATCTGCAAGTACATTTTATTTAGATGATCATGTTGAACGGTTGGATCGACGATTTGGACTTTGAAAATGAAAAAAAAGAATGTTGTAACTTTGTTGTAACTCAAATTTGTTGTAAGTGGATCCCTCCTCATATATATATATATATATATATATAGTGCTTGGCTATTATGCTTATATAAGCATATGCCCACATATGCTTATAACTCATTTTTGCCTTTCTAATGTTCAAATAGTCGATCCGACCGTTCATCTTGTTCTCCATATTAATATGTGCTTGGAGACCAAATTTTACATTTTTCTGAATTTTTTTACTATTTATTAAGCCACTTTGAAAATTGCTGATCATATGGTCCAGAATTTTGTTGCACTGTTTTTACTGTTCATCCGGATCAGCAATTTTCAAAGTGGCTTAATAAATAGTAAAAAAATTCAGAAAAATGTAAAATTTGGTCTCCAAGCACATATTAATATGGAGAACAAGATGAACGGTCGGATCGACCATTTGAACATTGGAAACGCAAAAATGAGTTATAAGCATATGTGGGCATATGCTTATATAAGCATAGTAGCCAGCCCCTATATATATATATATATATATATATATATAATATAAGGAGGGATCCACTTACAACATTTATAAGTTACAACATCTTATAATAATTTAGTTTCGATGTTAAAAGTCCAAAGTCGATTCAAACTGTTCAACATGATATCTATATTAAAATGTATTTGTTGAACGGTTTGGATTAACTTTTTGGACTTTTAAAATCGTAAAACTAAATTATTGTAAGATATTGTAACTTACAGATATTGTAAGTGGATCCTCCTCTATATATATATATATTATGTTAGGTAAATATTAAGTCTATATATGCTGGATAAAGCTTTCTCGTGTCAGTTTTTAACTAAAATAACGAGACACGTAAGGTAGAGCAAAAAAAAAAGAAGAAGAGAGCAAAAGGTGCTTTTATTGCAGAATTTTTTGGTTTTAGAAATAAAATATATGACGGCGTTTTTTGATAACATGAAAAAACAATATTAAATTTGTGCTTCTTGCATATTAGATGCGGTTCTAATTCTGGCTCATGAAAATACAACATAGGAGAAACGGAAGCACATGTTCCGTTTATACTATGTTTTGAGATTTTTCCAAATTTTATACTATAAATTTAATTAATTTATTTTTGAAAATACTACAGATAAAAAAACGGCTCTGTTTTCTTTTCGGTCTCAAACGAAAAAACGAAATATCTTTTTTTTTTTTTTTTTTTTATTGAGAGGTGCCAAGACGTTCAAAACTAAAAGAGAGTTGGCTCCCAACCTCTCAGGAAAGGAACGAAAGATTCCAGTAACGGTCAAAACAAAATAAATGTGTATATCATATCATATGTCGATAAGGCTGGAAGTGTTTTGTTTTTTTCTTGACCAAAAAAGTTTTTTTCCTTGAACAAAATAAATGTGTATATCATGATATCATATCATATCATATTTCGATAAACCATTCAATAACTATGTCAGTGGAATGAAATCATGAATAGTTTACAAACTATGTTTCCGATAACTTTTTACTGGTTAGAAATATATTTTATAGTCTTGGGATGCACATGCTTTTTTTTATCTGTCAAATGCAAGCATCTTCATGTTCTTATATAGATACTTAACTATTGGTATATCACATGTAGAGTAATTATATTGTCCCCCGCTGTTTGGTCCTCTAAACGTTCCTCTGATGATAACTATGTTGTCCCTTAGGCACCACTAATTTCAAAAGTAAATAAATAATTGCAAATAAAATAAAGTAGATGAGTTTAGAGAAATTTGACACAAGGAGTGATAACGGAGTTCGGCTTAAAATGCCTACGTCTCCGGGGAGTCGCAACCGCTTCTCGGTGCGCCTTTCTATTACCCAAAAGAGAAAGGTTACAACTTGTGAACCGGTGAGCCCTTACAACCAACGGGAAGTCACACGGCCAACTTGAATAGAGAACGAAGTCTCTAAGTTTGAAATCTCAAGATAAACACTCAAGAACTCACTCTAACCTAATCTAACTCGAGATTAGTGAAGTGGATTTGAAGTTGTTTGAGGGATATTGAAGTTTTTGTTCTCACAACAATGGAGGAACTTGATCTCACAGAAAATCACTTTTTGAAAGGTTAGGGTCGGCTGTTGTATTTTGGAGGAGAACCCTAAGGTTCTATTTATAGTGGCAGCTTTCAAACGAGTTTTCTGCCATAAAACGTCCCAACGTTTTGTAAAACGTAGAAAACGTTTTAGTTCAATTTAGTTCAAAAATTCAAATTTCTGTGAGAATTCCTAAAACGTCTCAGACATTTAACAAACGTTACAGAACGTTTTCTTCTGGAGATTTATCGATCAAAATGCTATTTTGAAGTCTGAGAAATTAATTAAATCGTCCAGACATTTTGTCAATCGTCTGGGACGTTTTAGAATGTTTTTTCAGCTTTTAATCGATTGATCTCCAGATTATTCACATAGATAAACGTCTGAACGTTTTGTTAACCGTTCCAACGTTTTGTCCCTGTGATTCAGCATCAAAGCTACTTTACAAATTATAATTTTACAGTTTAAATTCTTGATAAATAACTTGATGATTTCTTCAGTTCAAGTGCTCTTAATTGCAATTTCAATTGTCTTGAACCTGCATTCTTTCTAAAATAGAGAAAATCGTAAAATTCAATAATTGTATGTTTTGCAAATTAGTCAAATAGACTAAAAGAGAATTGCTTGAAACAACAATCTCCCCCTTTTGACGATTTGCAAAACATACAACGCAAGTGCATAAATCGATTTTTCCCAAATTCTAATTTCCTAATTAATCGGTTTTGCATGTTTTGCATTTTCTCCCCTTTTTGGAAATCGACGAAAGGGAGACAAAATAACATCAAATAGCACAATCAATAGTGCTCCCCCTCAAAATATGCACTTCCCCTCAATTTGATAATATATAAGTAATAAAATTTGAGAGTTATGCAAGGCATCACAAATAACATATGCATGTAAGATAGCAAATTTATAACTAATCATGCAATCATAATTCAAGCATTCATATCGATACCATAATTCAAAAAGTCATATTAAATTCTAATTTGTCTAAGCAAAAGAGGTTCAAATCATGTAAGATAAAGAGCAAAATAAAACAAGTTCAAGGGATAGCATAACATAGCAACCATTTAGTGAATTTTAATTTAAAAAGTAAGAGAAGTTTAGAATGAGGGGTCATCTTCGTCTTCTCCACCATCTTCAACATCGTCCTCGTCGTCATCTTCGGAAGGAATATAAGGGGCACTAGAGGTCGCACCACTAGAAGCACCGTATTGTTGCACAAAGCGCCGAGCAAGTTCGGAGGTAGTGATATCGACATCATTAATGGCTTTGGCGTTTTTGAGACCTCGGTTTCGGATTTTGCGCGAATCTTCCTTCAAGACCTTAATATCATTCTTAATCGCGGTAAAATCATTGGTATTGGCTAATTGGTATTGTTGCATGTGTTGAATAATCCAAGCCAATTGATTTTCAGCCCCTTGAGGTATTTCACCTTGAGCTATTGGTGGTACCGGTGGTGGTTCATTATGTACCGGTGGTTCTTCTTCATACGAATCCCAATATTGGTTTGGTTGGGCATTGTGTGCATTTATCCAATCATTGATGGGTCGTCCATCGGGTTTGAGCATCGGTAAACCCGAGTCAGAAGTACCTTTGATCCAACCATGTTTGGGTAAAACATCAACCAAATGGAGTGGTTCGTTACCAATGAGATGACTTGGGACGGTTATGCCACTTTGGCGAATTAGGCGATGAATCACATGAGCGAAAGGTAGAGTAGCAACTGAGCTTGTGAAGCAAACAATCATGTGGCGGAGAATTATATAGGGAATGTTGAACCTTTTTTCATCCATGGAAATTAGATGTCGCATGTAGTACATTGGACCCCACTCTATGTTTGATTTAATCGTTGCTTTGGGTACGAGAATGTTGTTGACAAGAAGAAAAAGCAAACGATGTAGAGATGGAAGATGTGATGCATAGAGGGGTCCACCGCCATGGTTACGTCGATCAAATCAGGTTTTGTAGTGATCGGCGGATTCTAGGGCATGTTCGGTCCAATTCCGAAGGAGATAGGTTTCTTCACCGTCATTAGATAACCCAAGCCAGTTGGCCACATTTTCCAGAGATAGGATAATTTCTTGCCCGCATACATAGGATTTAACAAGAAAGGGTTCGTCGGAAAAGGTGAGGTTGGAGTAGAATGTTTTGGTAATCATCTCACTATATGGTTCATCGCAAGTGAGCAAGGATTCCCAAGGCCAATGATTGATATACCCGATAATTTTGTCATCCTCGGGATATCTAAAGGTAACCGAGGCTTTGTTAAAATAGTAACAATTGGATAACTTCCGATTTGAAAATTGGCCCAAGAAATTGGTGTGAGCAATTGGATTCTTAAAGAGATAGGAGTTGGATCGAGAGATGGTGGTATCCGGTGCAATTTCAGTTCTACTTGACTGACTCGCTTCGTGTCGGGCCCTTTTATTTCTAATAGCATTAAGTTTAGCCGGTTTTGGAGCCATTGATTTGAGAGAAATTAAAAGTTACCGATTGAAGAATGAAGCACAAATCCGTGAAGAGAATGACTCTACAAGCGCAATGGTGAAGACGGATCGTCGATTGAGCGGTCGGATCGCCGGATTCGAATAGATGGCTAAAGGTAGGGTTTTGGTGGAGAGAGAGAAGGAAAGAGAAAAACTTGAATTTGAGAGAAGAAATGAAAGGAGAGTTGAGAGGAGAGAAGAAATCACTTTAGAATAGGTGATTTGGTGGTTTGTGGAGGCTAAAATGGAAGATGAAGGTGAAAGGTGGTGGAGAGAGGAAGAGAAGGAGAGAGAGAGACGGGTTAAGAAGAGAAAAGAGATAAAAAAACGCATCGGTTCGCTGCAGGGTTTTAGAGGCGGCGCCTAAAACGTCGCAAGACGTTTTCCTCTGGACATTTGGAGATGACAATTTCGATTTTGAATTTCGATTTTACAGGAAAACGTCTTAACGATTAGGCAAACGTCCGGAACGTTTTGTAGAATTTACTGGACTGAATTATTTTGGAATTTTGAGAGTTAATATTCAAGAAAACGTCGCGACGTTTGACCAAACGTTCCTGACGTTTTGGTCGATTTCTGAGATGTGAAAATTCAGTAGAACGAAATACAGACAAACGTTCAGACGTTTACGGAAACGTTCAGACGTTTCAAGATATTTTTCATGCGAGAAATGTGAACAGTTCTAGAAGATGGAAGAACACGAAATCGTTGCAACGTTTAGTAAAACGTTCTGGACGATTTGCTTATTTTCTCAGATGAAATTTTTTGAGTTTTCGGATTGAGCAAAACGTCCTGACGCTTTATAAAACGTCTGGGACGTTTTCGATCATTTTAAGAAGTTTTTAACTGAGGTTCAAAAACGTTCCAACGTTTCAGAAACGTTTTGCAACGTTTCTCTCTGGCATTTTTGTTTGAAAATGATCTAATTAATTGCTATTCTTTCAATTTAAATTTTTCAGTCCTTAAATTCGAGCATGCCTAATTTAAACCTCAATTCATTGTGTTGTTGAGTATTTAAGGGCTTGGTAAAAATATCGGCAATTTAATTTTTGGTATCAATATAAATGAGTTGGACTTCACCTTTCTCAACATGATCCCTAATAAAATGATGCCTTATTTCTATGTGCTTAGTTCTAGAATGGAGAACCGGATTTTTGGATATCATAATGGCACTGGTATTGTCACACATAATTGGTACGTTGCGGAAGCGAATTTCATAATCATGTAAGGTTTGGATCATCCATAAAATTTGTGTGCAACAACTACCGGCCGCAACATACTCGACTTCCGCGGTGGAAAGCGCAACCGAGGTTTGTTTGCGACTCGACCATGAGACAAGTGATCCGCCAAGAAATTGACACGTACCACTTGTCCTCTTTCTATCCATTCGGTCTCCGGCAAAATCGGCATCGGTGTATCCTATCAAATCTAATTCCGATTGTTTACCATACCACAATCCCAAATTTAAAGTGCCTTTGATATATTTAACGATTCGTTTAACGGCTTTCAAATGCACCTCTTTGGGATTGGATTGAAACCTAGCACATAGACATACCGCAAACATAATATCGGGTCTACTAGCAGTTAAATAAAGTAGACTACCTATTATAGCTCGGTATTGGGTGATGTCCACAGATGTGCCGCTTGGATCCGAGTCAAGATTTGCATTGATAGCCATTGGTGTTGGACTCGTCTTGCTCTCGGTCATTCCAAACTTCTTCACCAACTCCTTGGCATACTTGGTTTGGCTCACAAAGATGCCATCCGAGAGTTGCTTGATTTGTAGCCCCAAGAAGAAATTTAATTCACCCATCATGCTCATCTCAAATTCACTACTCATAAGAGAAGAAAATTCCTTGGCAAGTGCCGCATTAGGTGAACCAAAAATGATATCATCGACATAAATTTGTACTATTAGAATTGAATCATTTCTCTTCTTTGTAAAAAGAGTTGTGTCATTCTTTCCTCTTATAAATCCATTTTCAATTAGAAAGGAACTAAGTCTACCGTACCATGCTCTAGGAGCTTGTTTAAGACCATAAAGTGCTTTGGTGAGTCTATAGACATGATTAGGAAATACCGGGTCAACAAAACCGGGTGGTTGACTTCATCTATGAATCCATTCAAAAATGCACTTTTAACATCCATTTGAAATAGAGTGAAGTTTTTATTTGAGGCATATGCTAAAAGCATTCGAATGGATTCTAGACGAGCTACGGGTGCGAAGGTTTCTTCAAAGTCAATACCCTCTTGTTGTTTATACCCTTGAGCTACTAACCTAGCCTTGTTCCGAACGACATTTTTATTTTCATCTTTCTTATTCCTAAAGACCCATTTAGTCCCAATAATCATTCGGTCCCTTGGCTTAGGTACTAGTACCCAAACTTTGTTCCTTTCAAATTGAGCAAGTTCTTCTTGCATTGCACAAATCCAATTTGAATCCCCATTAGCATCTTTAAAGTTTTTGGGTTCAACATTTGATACAAATGCACAATGAGCAATCATTTGATTCAATCCAGATCTAGTCCTAACCCCTTCTCTAGGATTCCCAATCACATTAGAAAGAGAGTGAGAAGAAACTTTCCTTAGGTCCTCGGGAGGTTGATATACAAATTGTGAAGATTGTGCCTCCTCGGTTTGCATGGATTCGTTCAATGGATTTTCTTCGGGTTGTTTTTGCTCTATTGGTTGCTCAATGTTGTTGTTTGTATCTTCAACCACATCATTCTCGAGCTCGGCATCTTCAACACCTACAATTTGAATACCTTTCTCGACCTTTTGATTAGTAGCCTCATCAAATTTTACATGTACGGATTCAATTACAATTTGATGAGATGCAATGTAAATTCTATAGGCTTTACTTGTCAAGGAGTACCCCACAAATATTCCCTCAATGGATTTAGAATTGAATTTTGTAATGTTAGGTGATTCGTTAAGCACGAAGTATTTCGATCCAAATACTCTAAAATGAGATATTTTTGGTTTATACCCCTTCCATAGCTCATAAGGTGTTTTCTTCAATATCGACCTTATGCTAACGCGATTAATCACATAGCAAGCCGTATTGACCGCTTCGGCCCAAAGGTGTTTGGGTAAAGGGTATTCATTTAGCATGGTTCGGGCAAGATCTTGTAATGTTCGGTTTTTCCTCTCAACCACCCCATTTTGTTGAGGTGTGCGAGGAGCCGAATATTCATGTTTATATCCTCTTTTAGAGCATACTTCATCAAATTTTGCATTTTCAAATTCACCCCCATGATCACTTCGAATACGAATAATTTTTGTACCCTTTTCATTTTCAACACGATTGCAAAATTTAATGAAGTTTTCAATTGCTTCATCCTTATGTTGCAAAAATATTACCCAAGTAAAGCGACTATAGTCATCTACAATTACATATGCATATCTTTTTCTAGCCAAACTCGGTATACTAATTGGTCCAAACAAGTCCATATGCAATAATTGCAATGGTTGATCGGTTGAAACCATATCTTTGGACTTAAAGCAATTTTTAGTTTGTTTGCCTTGTACACATGCATCACACAATCCAACAAGTTCTAATTTGTAAGTTGGTAAGCCACGGACTAGATCTAACTTAACCAACTTTTTAATGGAGTCAATTGAAATATGACATAGTCTACGGTGCCATAGCTTAGAACCGGTTGTGATGGCATTCAAACATATTTCACCGGACTCGAAATGATTAAAATATAGATAGTAAACATTTTTCTTTCTCTTACCGGTGTAAACTAAAGAATCATCGGATTCTCTAAACAAAAGACAAGCATTAGTATTGAATTTAACGTAATATCCGGCTTCACATAATTTACTCACACTAAGTAAATTATAGTTCAAGCCGTCAACAAGGTTGACGTCCGATATGGTTAAGTTTTGGTTACCAACCGAACCTAATCCGATTATCGAACTCTTTCTTTGGTTACTACCGAAAGTGACCGACCCACCATCATATGGTTCTAAAAATTTGAAATTAGATTTATCACCGGTCATATGGTGTGAACATCCACTATCAATGATCCAAGTATTTTCTTTTTGAGTTGTAATCAAACATACCTACAAGAGTATATATATATTTGCAATTAACATATACCTTGTTTTAATCTCCCCCTTCCTTAATGATTTTCATTTTAGGTTGGGGAGATTTCAATTACAACTTTAAGCTAGTTTAGCTTTGGAAATTCAAACAACATTTGATTTGTTGCTTCATTTCCTAAAGCTACACTCTAATGAGGTGTGACCAATTTTGCAACAATAGTTACAAAATGTGACCGATTGCTTGACATTGGTTGAACCATGCTTGAAAGTGGCTTGAAATTTATCCTTCACTTCTTGAATTTGATTCTTATGATTTGTAACTTTAGACATACATGGCTTATTTTTGTTAGAATCAAATTTGTTATGATGTTGGGGAATATCTCTCGTCAAACCATTTCTTTGGTTTTTATTTTGTAAAATATTTTTGTTGTTGATTTCATAAAACCATCCATCCGGTCCTTTGAAATATGTTTTGTTTGACCTTTTTGGATTAAAAGTGTTCCTATCACTAGTTTGATATTTGTTTTCATTTTTGTAATTTTTGTTAGAAAATTTGTATCTAAATGCATGATTTTGTTTTGACTTTCGGTTTTGTTTTGCCTTTGTGGTTTGAGGAGTTGTCCCTTTAATTGACTCATTTGTCAAGGGTGTTTTACCATGTTTAGAGTGAAATTGGTAATCGAAATACTCTTTACAATTGAACTTGAACTTATTTAAATTTTGAGTAAGTTCCCCATTTTCTTTTGGGCTTTGTGAATAATTTGATTCAAATGAGGATTGACCCTTCTTGTATCCAATGCCCATTGTACCGACTTTTCGATTCAATTTGGCATTGATCAAATTTTCTACATAGTAGGGATCAAGACTAGTGACATTTGAGAATTCACTAGGTGATCTTAAAGCCCTGTTTTCGGTCTCTAGAGTTTGGATTTTCACTTTTAACATTTCTATATCCCCTATGTGTGATTGACAAGAATGTGATTTAAGTAGTTCCAATTCTAAATTTTTGATTTTGGACTCAAATTCAAGAAGTTGAGATTTTAATTTTTGTATATGGTACCTTCCTTTTCAAGCATGGCCTTTTTGGATTCCTCAAGCAACCTAGGTGTATTATTTATTAGAGTCTCATCCATGAACGTGCTTGTCTCATTTGTCTTTATATAGTTTTTATTCATATCAATTTTGGATTCATCTTTCCTAACTCGGTAACCATTTAAATGGTAGTCAGGGTTGGTCAAGTCAATGGGAGACATGTACCGGCTAGGAAAAGAGATAAGATGTACCTCATTTAAGGAGTTTGTTACATCTTCTATGGATGCATCCTCTACCTCAATAATGGTGTTTGTTGAGGCTTCGATGGGATCAACCGCTGCCTCAATGGTGGAGCTTGTGAAGGCTTTGGTGGAATCATCCAACTCCTTGTTGATTTTTGAGTTGACGAGATCTTTGAGGAATTCGATGGTGGTCTCGTCGGTGATATTTTTATTTACAATGATTGTATCCAAATCAATCATTGCCGAACCTTCATCTACTATTGCCATCAAAGCAAGGTTGATCTCTTGTTCATCGCCCGACTCAGAGTCGGATTCTTCCCTACCGCTCTCATCGGAATCGATGCAAAATAAAGCTTGCATTGCCTTGACCTTCTTCTTGCTTTTGTACCCGTCGTACTTTTGCTTAGGCCTTCGGTCATGTTGCCCTTCACTATCCTTGTTCTTCAAGTTGGGAAATATTTTGAAGCAAGTTTGGATGGTATGACCTTCTCTTTCACATGCAAAACAAACTACCCGTTTGTTTCCTTCTTCACGTTCCTTGTTGTATTTGCGTTCGAAGTTAAGCATGACTTGGAACATTTTGGTTAAGTGAACGGCATCATTTGAAGTTTCATGTCCAAGTTGGTTTATGAATGAGTCACTTGATGGACAGTTATTTGAGGAGCTATGATGGTTTCGGTGGTTTTGAGCCGGAAAAGCCACGGTTTTTGATTTTGACTCTTGCTTGAGCTCACCGGCTTGTATGAGCTTTTCTTCAAAACTCCGGAAGTGAGCATAGAGTTCATCCGGTGTGAATGATTTTTGTGTCCCATGAATTGCTTCTAGAGCACTCACCAATCCGTTCCACCTAGGCCTCGTAAGCATTACTCGAAGGAGCTTTCCTATAATTTTATCGTTAGAAAGTGGTTCTCCTAATTCAATGAATTCATTTTGAATATGCATAAGTCTATTATACATATCCTCAACATTTTCACAATTTTCAACTTTAAAGGTTTCAAATTTGGTCTCTAAACTGGCTATTTTAGTTCGTTTGATTTGGGTGTTACCTTCATACCGGTTTACAAGAGCATCCCACATTTCTTTAGCATTTGTTGCGTTACCAAAGATCAATGCAACCGATTCACTTACCGCATTATATATTGCATTAACGGCAAGATCATTTACTTTCTTTAATTCGGTAGATGCATGTGTTTCGACCTTGGTCTCATTGTCGGTAGAATTGTTGTATTTTGGTTTATAACCATTCTCAATAACATCCCAAACTTCAAGGATGTTTAGATAGTTTATCATAGTCCTTTTCCAATGACTAAAATTTTTGGTTGTGCTACCGAAAATTTGAGGTTCTTTCACATGCCTCATGGGTGCCATATTTAGATCGGTAAACTCGAATTAAGTGAGTCTTAATTTGAGTAACGTGCTCTGATACCACTTTGTTGTCCCTTAGGCACCACTAATTTCAAAAGTAAATAAATAATTGCAAATAAAATAAAGTAGATGAGTTTAGAGAAATTTGACACAAGGAGTGATAACGGAGTTCGGCTTAAAATGCCTACGTCTCCGGGGCGTCGCAACCGCTTCTCGGTGCGCCTTTCTATTACCCAAAAGAGAAAGGTTACAACTTGTGAACCGGTGAGCCCTTACAACCAACGGGAAGTCACACGGCCAACTTGAATAGAGAACGAAGTCTCTAAGTTTGAAATCTCAAGATAAACACTCAAGAACTCACTCGAACCTAATCTAACTCGAGATTAGTGAAGTGGATTTGAAGTTGTTTGAGGATATTGAAGTTTTTGTTCTCACAACAATGGAGAAACTTGATCTCACAGAAAATCGCTTTTTGAAAGGTTAGGGTCGGCTGTTGTATTTTGGAGGAGAACCCTAAGGTTCTATTTATAGTAGCAGCTTTCAAACGAGTTTTCTGCCATAAAACGTCCCAACGTTTTGTAAAACGTAGAAAACGTTTTAGTTCAATTTAGTTCAAAAATTCAAATTTCTGTGAGAATTCCTAAAACGTCTCAGACGTTTAACAAACGTTACAGAACGTTTTCTTCTAGAGATTTATCGATCAAAACGCTATTTTGAAGTCTGAGAAATTAACTAAATCGTCCAGACGTTTTGTCAATCGTCTGGGACGTTTTAGAATGTTTTTCCAGCTTTTAATCGATTGATCTCCAGATTATTCACATAGATAAACGTCTGAACGTTTTGTTAACCGTTCCAACGTTTTGTCCCTGTGATTCAACATCAAAGCTACTTTACAAATTATAATTTTACAGTTTAAATTCTTGATAAATAACTTGATGATTTCTTCAGTTCAAGTGCTCTTAATTGCAATTCCAATTGTCTTGAACCTGCATTCTTTCTAAAATAGAGAAAATCGTAAAATTCAATAATTGTATGTTTTGCAAATTAGTCAAATAAACTAAAAGAGAATTGCTTGAAACAACAAACTAACTGTGTTAATTATTAATTAACGACTTTAACCAACAGTTAGTGGTCCCCGTCTAACTGTCAATACCCACTGGCGGGACCACTATATGAATACTTGCTCGATTAGGTATGAATACTTGCTCAGTTAGGTATGAATACTTGCTCGATTATGTATGAATACTTGTGCGACAAACAACTTGAAAGTATGTCATCATGGATCTCATTTGAAAGAGAAAATTGTGTAGAAGGCGTTCGTGGTTTTAGATTTGCAAAATTTCTCATAGATCGTCAGAAATATTGGTTAGATTGAACGGAAAAAAAAATCACCTCTAAAAACGTGTAAAAGATGAGTAAGTGATGTGTCTAATTTTTTTTTTTAAAATACTTGATATCTTAGGTATGAATAATTGATATATTAGGTATGAATATTTGATATCTTAGGTATGAATACTTGATGTTTTAGATTCGCAAAATTCTCACAGATCGTTTGAAATATATGCGAGATTGAATGGAAAAAAAATCCACCTCTAAAAACGTGTAAAAGATGGGTGTGTGATAAGAAAAATAAAAAAAGTTTATATGTTCAATTTTTTAGAAATATTTGATATCTTAGGTATGAATACTTATATGACAAGTTATGAATACTTGAACGACGAAAATTCCGAAAGTACTTCATCATGGATCTCATTTGAAAGAGAAAAGAAAAAATTACGTAGAAGATGTCCGTAGTTTTAGATTCACAAAATTCCTCACAGATCGTCAGAAATATTAACAAGATTAAACGGAGAAAAAAACCCACTTCTAAAAACGTGTAAAAGATGAGTGTGTAATTAAAGAGAAAAAAAAAGTTGATGTCTAGTTTTTTTTTTTTAATACTTGATGTCTTAGGTATGAATACTTAGTATATTATATGATAATACTTGCATGCATAAGTATCCATACATACGCGCACCAGTTGTAAATTTTTTCAATCATAAGTGGTCTCCTAAGTAGTTAATGTAGTTAGTGGTCCCCATTGTACTTTACACATCAGTTAATCAGGGGGACGTTTAGGGGACAGAATGGGGCGGACTGTTAGTCGATCCCTATCATGTATCCTATGTCTAATAAATTTGGTCTATCGCCTATGTGTAATTATAAAAAAATTAATCATGATAATTTGTTCTATCATTAGAGTGTCGACATTCTTTTGACACCTTAATCAATTTACTTTTGTTTGAAAAATCATCCTAATTCATTTATTGTATGACGAGTCATGACAATTACAGCTTGAATGGAAGTATTTTTATATATGTATCCGTTGAGAATAGACGTTACCTGTAATTATTTTTTATTAGATAAAAATTAACTTTATTGGTACTCTCATATTGTTCTTTATTAAAATTAACTTTATATGATACACATGCGGTTCAGATGAAAGTAACCTTATATCTGTATCCAATGAGAATAAACATTATCCGTACATTTTTTTTATCATTGATATATATTTTTCTCCAGATACAGCGTTATTCTTAGGTTCTAATTTGTTAATCAAAATTAAGCTGGCAATACCAATGCTAGCTGCATTTGCATGTAATGTCATGAATCCTGTGTTTAATAAATTTACTCTATGTCTACGTGTAATTATAAAAAATAATTGTGATAATTTTGTGTCGACATCATTTCACATAAGAAATTATTATTATTTTTAAAAATTATCTTAATTTATTTGTTGCACGATAAGATCACGACTCTATAACTAGAGAGTTTAAGGATATAAATACAGTTCGGATAGAAGTATTTTTTATATCTATATCCGTTGAGAATATATATTATCCATATTCTTTTTTATTTGATAAAATATATTTTTTCCGTACTCTCGTATTCTTATTCATTGAAATTACACAAGTAATAATATTCGTTTATTATTTTTGAAAAATCATCTTAATTCATTTGTTGCACGACGAGACCACGACTTTGGAACTATAGATGTTTACAGATATAATACAATTTGGATCGATGGAAGTATTTTTACATCTGTATCTGTTGAGAGTAGTTATTATCCATTTTTTTATTTGATAAAAAATAATTTTTTTCCGTACTCTCGTATTTTTATTCATTAAAATTACACAAGTTATAGTATTGGTACAGTATCATTTTTATAAATAAATCATAATTTATTTTATTTACTTTTACGGAAATATTATATATTTTGTGTTAGATGACTAATAAATCTGTACCTGATAAATTTATCTCAGTCGTGTCAGTTTTTAACTCAACGACGTACAGAAGAGAGGAGCAAAATGTTCTTTTATTGCACACTTTTTATGTTTTCAGAAATAAAACAAATAATTTTAAAGAAATAGAAATATGACGGTGTTTTTTGATAACATGAAAATAACAACATCAAATATGTGATTATTAAGAGACATCACATATTTGATGTGATTCTTACTCATACTCAATGTATTAAAATGTGGTTTTGTTCATGCATTCTGTAAGTCATTGCATATTATATATGTGATATGCAGTCAGGGACGGATTCAAGATTTCTGTCAGGATAGGACACTAATTGAGTTCAAATAGCTAGTTGGGTTCAAACTCATTAACTAATCAAGTACTAGATTTAAAAAAAAAATCAACTCATACTTTTGCATATTTTCAATTTCTTTTTTAATTTAAAGCATCATTGATACAATTATTACACACAACATCCCCTACTTTTTTAATTCAAAACATGATATCCCCACCTTTTACTATTATCATTTCTCAAGTCCCCCTCCCCGCCCCTTCTTACAATATCATCTGGAAACAACCCTCTAAAATGCCTAACTCTTTTACTCATCTACATAAGTTTAGCCATAGATTAGCCTTCTCCAGAATCTTGTTTACAACGTTAATGGGATTAGTTTT
This sequence comes from Carex parvula, assembly GCA_025461045.1. Lineage (NCBI taxonomy): Eukaryota > Viridiplantae > Streptophyta > Magnoliopsida > Poales > Cyperaceae > Carex > Carex parvula. The sequence goes on along the minus strand of JAJGRW010001042.1, from coordinate 1,212,756 downwards.
TTTTCCCGTTGAAGATTATGTCGTTTTGTTACTTCCAAATTGACCAACAGGTGCACACAAAGTAAGCAGTCCATGTATGTGACCACATCAGACCCCTGACCCCTTTCCACGATTTGTCCCATAATTTTTGTACTGATTCTTGTGGGGACATGATAGGATCCCCAGCCTTGCTTCCATAACAACCAACACCATGACTGCAAACTGGCACGTGAAGAACAGATGTAGAGAAGTTTCGGTTTGCCCCTGATTACACATCTTGCATTCTACCTCAAACTCCATTCCCCTTCTTCTAAGTACATTGAGGGTTAGTACCTTATCCCGCAGCAACATAAAGATGAATACATTGGAGAGACCCATGAATACATTGTTTGAAAGATTTAAGTACAAGATCTTCTGTAATTTAACAATAGAATAAAAAAACATACCAGTGAGCAAATTATCACTTAAAGAGAGGGAATTGAGAAACATGAGGTTTCCAATTTCTAATGGTACCTGACCAACAAGCTTATTATTACAAAGAGATAAATCCAAAAGATTAGACAAGCCCTAAAATTAAAGTTTGTGTATGCGTCTGCATATAGTATTATGTGTCCACAACTGCATATTCAAATTTATATATGTGACTGTATAACATTTTAAGCACGACATTTTGACTGTACAACTCAGGCTGCAAACAATCTCATTCGTAGAAGACAATCTCAGAGTCCTCTTCGATAAAATTAACTTTATGCTTGTTTTTACGAAAACGATACACATCTGTATCAGAGGTGAAAGTAACTTTATATATGTCTCCAATAGGAATAAATATTATTCGCACATTTTTTTTTTCGATCATTGATATATTTATTTGTCCGTATACAGCATTATTCTTAGTTTTTAATTTGTTAATCAAAATTAGGCTGGCAATCCCAATACAAGCTGCATTAATTTGCATCTAATGTCATGAATCCTGTGTTTAATATATAAATTTACTCTATGTCTACGTGTAATTATAAAAAGTAATTGTTATAATTTTTCTACCAATAGAGTGTCGATATCATTTGACACCTGAATTTATTATTATTTTGAAAACTCATCTTAATTCATTTGTTGCACGACGAGACGACGACTTTGAAACTAGAGATGTTTACAGATATAATACAGTTCGGATGGAAGTATATTTTCTGTATCCGTTCGGAATAGATATTATCGGTATTCTTTTTATTTATTAAAAAATACTTTTTTCCGTACTCTCGTATTCTTATTCATTGATGAAGTTACACAAGTAATAATATTATATTATTATTTTTAGAAAAATCATCTTAACTACATACTTCTGCCTAGTGTTATGAAACGGGCTAGGGTCGGGTCGGTCCGGTCCAAACCCGACCGGTCCCCGGGTTGACTCGGACACGGGTTAGCCCGGGTCAACGGGTTGAGTCGGGTAGGGGGGGTCGGGTTGGGGTTTGAGTCGGCCGATCCTTACCCGGCCTAAACCCAGCGGGTTGGGTCGGGGCGGGTTGGGTCGGGTCGGGACGTCAGTCCGGTCCGGATAGGTCCAGTCCGGTTTTTTTTTTTTTTCTGTTTATGTTTTTTTTTTCTTTTTTTTTATTTGAACTCAATATATTTTTGTTATAACAAAATCAAATTATGTTAAACCGAATTATTCTAAAACCAAATTAGTTTAAAACCAAATTATTCTAAAACCGAATTATTTTTTATCTTTAAAACCGAATTATTTTAAAACAAAAATTAATTTAAATACTAAACAATAATCATTAAATACTAAACAACAATAATTAAATACTAAAATTATTGAAAGAAGAGAGAGCTGTTATGTTGAAAGTAATATTATAGGTTCTCCGTTCTCATCTTCTGAACATTTCTAATTTTTGGTCAATTTTTTTAATAAGCAATCAATTAAATACTAAATCGTACTAACAGTCAACTGTGCAATTTAGAATTGAAAATGATAAATGTGTATTTTATAAATTAACATGATTTATGCAATTTTTAGGACTGAAAAAAATGAATTACACTAGATTACTTTGAATTATGTTGAATTACACTAAATTACGTTAAATTACGCTAAATTACAATAACTTCGCTGCTGAAATACGGTAAATTACAATAACTTCGCTAATTATGTTGAATTACGCTAAAAAAATTCCGAAAATAGTAAAAACTGGTATTCTACAAGTTCATTATGTAACTAATTTACTGAGCTACTTGAATTGAATAATAGAAATAAAAATCTTAATCGGAAACTTCAACTCAAGTTTTGAGGCTCTTCTCTTTATTTTTTGGCGATTCTGAATTTTAAAATCTAGCATAGCTGGCACAGACGCATGCGCATTTTCGCAAGCTTTCCGAAAAGTGGTCATTTGCTGAAATCGGACACTCGAGCGCCGTTTTATGACCGTTTGAAGTTTCGTCGTCATTTTTAGCCTTTTCAGTGAAGATATCGTCTCTATTCATATGTAATTTACCGTATTTTAGTGTAATGTAATGTAATTTAACTTAATATAGTGTAATTCAACAAAATTTCAAGTAATTTAGCGTATTTTAGTATAAATATACTAATATATATAACATGATCATGATCAGATGGACATGATATGTCATATGTTAATTCAAATATACTACTATAGTACTATATCAAATATACTAATATATATATATACATATGTTAATTCAAATTAAAGTTTATAGAATTAACATATCAATTAGGATATGAATATGTTAATTTTAATTAAGATGTCAAATAATATGTATATATGTTAATTCATATTTTTAAAAACGAAGAATACGATACGGCTATTATATATATATATATATATATATATATATATATATATATATATATATATATATATATATATATAATTTTTTATTATTTATATATTGTATTTAGATAACCATAAAAATTCTAATTAAAGGCTCAAACTATAAAAAAAATTAAAGGATTAATCTAAGAATAGATTAAATATTAAAGTTATTGGAATATATTACAAGTTAACAGTGGCCTAGTGGTTAAAGGTATTGATTGTAAGGTTCTTGAGAGAGAGGTACGGGATTCGAATCTCGCTGACAACAAAAAAAACCCAATTTTTGCGCCGGTGTATGCGCGGCTCACAGGTGCGGGCCCGGCTCACGGTCGCGGCTCACGGGTGCGGGTGCGCCGGTACGGTTCAGGAGGTTCGGGTCTGGGGGTTTAGGGTATGGTTCACCCGGGTTCGGCCGGGTTAGACTGGTTTGGGGTCGGGTTTAGTCGGGTTCAGGCGGGGCGGGTCGGGTTTAGGCCGGTCCGGGTCGGGTTCGGGTAGGCAGGTTGAAACGGTGGGGGTATGGTCGGGTTTCACCCAGAAAACCGCATCCGACCCGTTTCAAACCCGATCCAACCCTTTAGGACGGTTCGGGTCGGGTCCGGGTCACAGGTTTGCCCGGTCCGGGTCGACCCGGTCGGGTAAAATTAATACACTAGTTCTGCCTCACGCGCGCCCGCTACCTTTGGAGTAAGTAAAACTCCTCAATTTATTTGTTGCACGACGAGACGACAACTTTGAAACTAGAGATGTTTACGGATATAATACAGTTCGGATGGAACTATTTTTATATATCCGTTGAGAATAGATATTATCTATTTTTTTATTTGATCAAAAATATTTTCTTTCCGTACTCTCGTATTCTTATTCCTTGAAGTTACAAGTAATTATAATTTATTATTATGTTTGAAAAATCATCTTAATTCATTTGTTGCACGACGAGACGACGAATTTAAAACTAGAGATGTTTATAGATATAATGCAGTTCAGATGAAAGTATTTTTATATCTGTATCCATAAAGAATAAATATTATCTGTATTCTTCTTTATTTGATAAAAAATATTTTTTCCATACTCTCGTATTCTTATTATTAAAGTTACACAAGTAATAATATTCATATAGTATCATTATAAATGAACCATTAGGGCTTACGTGCCAGGTAAGAAACAAAAAAAAATTGACCATTAAATTTATTTATTTATTTTGTGTTAGTGACTAATAAGTCTGTACTAGATAAAGTTATCTCTGTCGTATCAGTTGTTAACTCAACGACGCAAATAAGAGGAGCAAAATGTTTTTTTTTTGCACCCTTTTTTGTTTTTAGAAATAAATAAATATTTGTAAAGAAATAGAAAGATGGCAGCGGTTTGTGATAACATGAAATAACAACAAATCACATGTTTAGTACGGTTCTTACTCATATCCAATTTAAAACCCGGTCTTGTTCATGCATAGAGGTACTGCATATGTGGTATGCAACTATATATATGTATTTTAATACGAAATTATATATGTAGATTTTAAAATAAGCTGTCAATACCTATAATCAATTTTCACAAAATAATGCTCAGAGAGTTATAAGTCATGACAATATCCATCCAATAATAAATTCTAACGAAGTGCATGTTCTGTATATAAACTAGAAAGTATGCATATATATATGCGTCTGCATGTAGTATTATGCGTTTAAATGACCGCATATGCGACTTCATACATAGACGGATCTACACTTAGCTCAGGGGTGCTAAGCCACCACAATTTTCAAAATTTTAATCATGTAGGTTGAAATTTAATTGAATTTTCATTTTCTTAAAGTTTTTATATAGTTTAGTCTCCCTCATAAAATGTTAGATCATGGCAGCAAACTAGAAAGTTCACGGCCGCCCAGTTGGGAGTTTGGAGCATAATCTTCCCATGTGGCGTCACATTGAGGAAAATTTGCCTACTGAAAAGGTGCATGCAAGGAATGGCTTTCCCTTTCCGTGGGTGTCTATCCGATACTCTAGTAGAGTATCGAATCCTCCAAATAATATAAGACTTTATTTTGTGTTTGGGATGACTTGAATTGAAATCTCACTAACCACAAATTAATAATTAATTATACATTAGTTTTAGCCCTCTTTATATATGACTGGATAACATTTTGAGCGTAGAAGCAGACCGTATATGCATATGTAATCTATACGATCGCATTTAAAAACACTGCTCAGGCCGCATGCAATCTCTTTCATAGAAAAAAAAAATACACATTTGATGCGGTTTCTTTATGTTATGTCTTTTGCGTCGCAAGACTCCTTTTTCTATTCACAAGAAATAACTATTATTAGTGACCGTGTCTAATTTGTGATTTTTGAAAAAGACTGTAAACTGAGTGACCAGCCGTGTAGCATTACAGGGCACTAGGGAACACACAAGATATGCAGTTCCCTGACGAATTTCCGAAGGAGCTGCAAATCTAGTGTTGTTTCTTACAAGTAATAAAAAAAAAATCACCATCTTTTCTGATTATGTAAAAACTACTATTTATTTTCCAAAATAAAAATAGCGTTTATTGAGAGGTGCCCTGACGTTCAAAGTAGAAAAAGAAGAGTAAAAAGGTTGAACAATGAACACTCCTGGTCCTGGGCTCCTGACCGCAGAAAAAGTTACATTAAAGGTCAAAAAGAAAGATCATATCATACTGCGATGTCATTGAAATGTATAGTATACAAACAAACTATATATGGTTGTTAGATTTGAACTTGAAACTATCTTATCAATAACTTTTAGGATGGACATCCAATATGCTGCAGAATTTCAGCCGTTGATTTATTTACTGGTAAGAAATATATACTACGTTCATTTCCTTTATTCTTTTTGGGATGCTCGTGCTTTTTTTTTTTTTGGGGAACTTTCACGTAAACCCTTCAAAAATTTCGAAGTTACATATTTTTCCTCTAAAGTTGATAATATCATATGAGTGAGTTTATGGTACTATGCATAGCACGGATTAGTTTGTACTACGGAGCCATATTTTCATTTTAAAAATTCTAATAATTGATCCGAACCATACGTTCAAGTGATCTCCACATTAATATGTACTTGCAGACTAAATTTTATATTTTTTGAATTTTTTTCTAATTGATCAGTTTTCAAGGATAAATAATTCATTTATCTATTTATTATATTTTAGTATATATTGGTGTATATGTCAGAAGTAGATAAATGAATCATTTGTCTTCAAAAGACTAAATTTGTGAGTTTTAGTAATCCGGAAGAATAAATATTATATTATGAATGTTAGAGGTGGAAATACGTAATTTTAAAGTATTTGAGAGATATACAAGAAATTCTCCCTTTATATCTATTTGTCAAAGTGGAACACCTTCACGTTATTAGCCCTCTCACTAGTACAAAAAATCCCTTCACCGACTGTTAAAAAACCCTTTTACTGACTGTTATTGAGGCGTCGGTGATGGCGGCGACGGTATAGATAACTCTTTACCGACGGGTGAAAAACAGTCGGTGTAGGCACCCAACACCGACTGTTTTTGTAAAAAACAGTCGGTGTAGGCGACCAACACCGACTGTTTTTTTGAAAAAACCGTCGGTAGGTGCCAGCACCGATTTTTTTTTTTTTTTTTTTTTTTTTTTTTTGCTTGCACCTGTAGACGTGACAACTGTATAAGAAATTCAGAACTACATAAGCCAGAATAGATAAATTGATTTTCGTGGTAAAAACAGAAACCAATATAGTGTAACCATTTCATCTACAAATTAAAAACAAACATTACAATCAGCATTATGCCCACATCGGAGTAATAACATAAAAGCTATAACTAGCAAATTTCTATGATCCCTCTCCTCTATTATCGCCTCACTAAATGCTAGCTTTAAAATCTTTTGCCAGCTTTGCATCTGCTATCTTCTTACTTGCCTGCATCTGCTTTGCATCTGAACCCCATACTTCTTTACAAATTTACTAAAATTGACCCCATATCTTTCTAAGAAAAAATAATCAGTAATTTGTGCATATATATTGACCCCTATAGTAAAAAATTCTGCCTCCACCCAAGGTATATTAAAGTACCTTCTGAGATATTTTTTTGTTGATATATCTTGACTTGATTCCTATCAACAATTATTTAAACTCCAATCAGCATCAGATAATATAACGTATTCAACAACTACACCATATCTATCATGGGAAATTGATGACTCTAAAATGTAATTTAGAGATCCAAAACTACCAGAAAATTGAAAAGAAGCCCTCTGCTGGATAAGTAAAATACAGGATTCATGACAAGGTTTTCATAATAGTTGGAGTTACTTTCTTCATAAGTATAATATATTTAACAGGGTTACATGAAAATACAGGTAGAGGCTTTGAGAACAAACCCAATTGAGAATGTATGCTCTCTTTGCTTCTTCTTCACCTTCAGTTCCTTTCTTTTCAAGCATCTCATTGTATAACTCAATCTGTATTTTCCCGTTTTTACATCAGGTAAATTCACAATTATATAAAACAATCAATAATAAAGGGGTTCTTGAGTTACTTTTACCTCCTTGTTTACAACGCTTAAAAATTCCTGACGCTCCTTGCTAACAGACTGCAAACGAATAAACAGAAGTTGTCAAGTGTATGCAAATATGTTACTCAAAAGCTTGCTGTTGTTGTATTGATTGTTTGGTCACAACATTGACTGGTTTGACCACATAAGCACAGACCATAGTTATTACCCAAAGTACAAGGCCCTTTTTACTAAGGGGCTAATTTTATTATTTCTTAGGATTTCTGAATCCTCTCTCTTTTTTTGAGATCTTTTCTTCCCAGTTTATCACAAATCAAGATGGTATAGACAATTAATAACAGAAAGAAATTACGGAAGCAGAAGCGAGAACAGCCAGAGCTCGACTGATATTGCAGAGATGTTCTTGCTTGTCCGGCATCTTAGCTTTAGCCAACTCTTCTGCTTCTCTGGCTGTGGGGCCCTCCATCTCTTTCAGAGCAATGTCCTCCTCAGCAGCCATAGGTTGCTCCTTGAGCTTCTCTTTCAGTTGCTTCTTCTCTTCCTCCTGTGAAGTGTTTTAGTTTGCAACAAAACAAAGATTTTAAGCCTTTACCAATAGGCAAATTTAGTTATTACTGCCTACGGGATCTTTGTCAAAAAAAAAAAAAAAAATTCAGTTGTTACAAAAAACTAGATGTTATGAACTTTTCAAGCCCCATTAGTTATACTTGAAGCCCATAAACATTCCAAATAGGTAAATTTCTGAATCCTTATATCATGCTTAGAAATAATCAAAAGGTGTCTGTTTAAAACAACTTGTGGTGATAACCATACCGCCCTTTAGCCAAAAATGCCAAAAAGGCCTAATTATCAACAGTACCAACAGTATCAACAACCTCCTCAGGCAGTGAAGAAAGTGTCGCAACAACTGCCTCCTCGGGCTTCAACTTGCCAGATACAGTGAAAGCCCTAGTAGACATCACAACATGTTAAAACTCACTAGTCACTTAAAAGGGGTCCCAAAAATATCAGGTCCATGAAAGAATTTTGTTTTAACAAGGTTACCTTGAAAGGATTAGAAGAGAAGATGGTACAGCATGGTTTAGAGACAGGTCCAGCCAGTCACGGAGCTGAGTGAATATTTCAATAAAACGACATGATTAATTCAAACTAAACGGTCCCATAATCTTATCCAGGGAGAAAATGACCTATAATAAATTGTATTGAATCTGCAACCAAGCAAATAAAGAATAAATGCAGAATAATTGATTATTCTTAAACCTGATGCAATTATTCTTAAGCCCTTATTGACAAATTTGTACCAGTTAAGTTTCAATTGATAAAGCCTTGTAAGAGGTTGGTAAATGTTACTTTGCTGATGCAATTGCTAAATGCTCAACCATCTTTAACATAATGAACAAATTGCATGATCTTTCCATTGCATGCAAAGTGATATAAAATAAGAAGTGGAACAAACCAGTGTCATCCTCTTGTTGGATTATCGCTTCCCAGCTTTTCCAATCTCGCATTTAAGTGTAAGAGATGTAGTGTACACTTGCTTTTTACAGAACATAATTTATAAATTTGAACCAAGTATAAGGAAATGATTTGAAAAATACAATAGATGAAAAGGTTGGACCTAAATTAAGTGTCATATATTCTTAAATGAAAGCTGTTATATGGCCTAGCACCATAGAGAGGGATAAATATTTACTTATGACACACAACATGTAGACTCTTTCTGTAATGTCTATTTTTTCTATTATAAGCTAAACACTAGCAAAATGACCAAATAAGCAAAACCAGTTTCCTTGTAAGTAGTAACTAGTGAAGATTTTCAGAGTTTTGGTTTATCAAAATAATACTTGGTACTCTTTATCATAGAGGGTAGAGTACAGCAAAACTTAGAAACAGGTGTGATCCCTTAGAGGGTTTTCGGCGGAGGAGGAGAGTAAATCACAGAAAAGGAATCCGAAATGGCACAATGGCCGCAGGTCAAATGAAATGGCGCGAAGGCCATTGATCAAGGCCTTAGCCGTAAGCCACAAGGCAAAGGAATCCGAAATAAAAAGTTTAGGGTTACCGGGTCGGAGAGTAAATCGCACTGCACGTATACTCGGTCGGTTCCAAGGGGTTGCCCTGCCTTCGGCCGTCAACTCAATCCAAAAATCAACGAGCAACAAGTCGAAATCAACAAGCAGCAATCAATAGCGGAGGCAGAGAAGAGAGAGATCGGCCTGGGGGTGCGATTTTATCGCCCGATCAATAAAGAGCGAGGGGAATCGGGTTTCTAGGCAGTGGGAGAAAGAGGGCAAATAGAGGGAGTGAGAGAGAGTAGAAGAGAGAGCGGCGGAGAAGGAATAAAACAATTCCAGCGAACCAAAATGAAATATTTCGCGGCGGATGCAAAGTTATAAACCGGGAACCTAATTTCGTTAGCTCAACACCGACTGTTTTTGTAAAAAACAGTCGGTGTTGGTATTTGCTCAACACCGACTGTTTTTCACAAAAAACAGTCGGTGTAGGTATGAGCAACACCGACTGTTTTTTAAAAAAACAGTCGGTGTAGGGTATGAGCAACACCGACTGTTTTTTTAAAAAACAGTCGGTGTTGGTTTACTGACGGTTTTTTGTAAGAGAACAGTCGGTGTTGATATTGTTCTTATTTACGATTTTACCAGCAGTCTCTACACCGACTGTTACATATTAAAACAGTCGGTGGTGGAGGGTCGGTGAAGGGGTTTTTTGTACTAGTGTCTATTGATATATTTATTTCTAGAGAAAAGTGTTGATTATTCTTAGTTATAAATTGTTAATTAAAATAAAGCTGGAAATTCCAATGTTATGAAACGTACGTGTGATTAATTAATTTGTCTACGCCTCCGAATTTTTACTTACAAAATAATAATAATCATAATAATTTGTTAGTGTCGACATCCTTGTGACACCTATATATATATTTTTTTGGTTGAAAAAAACTCTATCTCAGTCTATTTGTTTTGCGACGACTTTGAAATTGGAGATGTCCAGATGTATGGTATAGTTGGAATGGAAGTATATTTTCAACATAATCCGTATAATTTTTTTTGGTAATAAATCTTATGTAATGAATAATAATTGCATTTTACGCAAATGCATCTTGTGTCATGACTTGATAGAGTCATGACTTGTGTCAATTACTTAGGAACATTTAAATTAGATCTTTCATGTTGATCAGATCACCTCATGTTAAATTTAATTGGATCAAATTATGATCATTTGATTTTTTAAAATCATTGAACCAATTGGGTTGGAATCCAGATAGGATCCGATGAATTTTTCTATTCGGGTGATGGGCCATAATTTACTAACGTTGGTAAAATAAATATTTCACACAATAAACAATATTCTATTACACACAAAGTTAAACAAATATTTAAGATGATGAAGAAAAATATTAAGAGACTAGTCAACCTAATTAATTTACTGTCATGTCAGTTTCTGGAGACATATGTCGACATTTCAGAAATTTTTATTTGTATCCTCCATTAATTTAAAAGTTCCACAAACATCCTCAATTTTTTTTAAAAACAAATGCCTCACACTACTAGAATTTTCGCTTTTTGCAACGGGAGCAATTGTTATTTCCAACCGAAGAAGGGTCGATGGAAATGAAATTGCGTTTTCTGACACCATTAACAATTTCCAACGGTATACTCATGAAAATAGTAGCGGTTTGAAATCCCTGTTGTTTTCACATGGAAATGTTTCCTATCCGCCGTTGAAAATACTTTGCATGACCCATGACCCGCCAAACAGACCAAATATTATATTTTATTGAAAGTTCATGGAAATACCTCTCCCCATGTCGTTGGAAATAAGTGTGAAGTAGGGAGACATATTATTTTCATGGGCTACCATTGGAAATGTTTTGTGTAATTTGTTTATATTATTTTATAGTGAATGTTTATGAAAATACTCAAGCACTCTGCCCTTGGAAATGTTTTATTGATTCAGTTTATATTATTTTATTGATAGACTTATTATTTCCATGAGGCTTCCGTTGAAAAAGTTAAGTTCATGGAGACAGAAACATTTATGTTTATTTTAGATCTCCCTTTGTAGCAATAAAAATAAATCACAGCAGCAATCACTATTAAATTGTGAAATATAAAATGATACACTACAAATTGAAAACATATATTTAGGTATTTGGACTAAGCCAATCTATTTAATTTAGATACAATTTTTTTTGACAAATGCAAGCAAAGCAATACATGCTATCTTCCTTTCATTTGAATGACTCTTTTGTTCTCCTACAATATATGTTTTTAAACATATGAGTGTTAGTGAATGAGTAAAATAAGTAAATAGAATTAGTTAACAGTGATCATATATATATGCATAAGTACATTAGATATTCATTGTCCTTTTTAAGCAAAAACACAAATAGGACATAATATAGGGACTCAAGTGTATATTTCTCATTTACTATTCTGACAATGTCCCATATAGCTACTGAGAATGAATTTTGATAAAAAAAACAAGTGCTGATATTTACATCTCCTCTTTCCATATATGTAACAACTAAGATATAAATGTTTGAAGTTAGTAACCATTTATACCTCTAAACTATGTGCATCCCACACATCCGTGAGCTGTTGGCTACTAAACACCTCAAAGTAAACACCTGTTACAAACCCAAAAAGAGAACAAAGTTAGAAAAGCTAGTTGCTAAAATCCTTTACAGACTAGTAAAATGTAAAGTAAATTAAAATGGAAAACTAACACGTGTATTGCTTTACCAATTAATATTCTTCATCATAATCATAGTAGGATAACCAATCTTCTTCATCACCTTGCTCCATGTGATACTCTTGCTCCCTGTCATGCTCTTCCTCACCTTCATCTACGTGGTTTTCGTCCCTTGCCATTGATTGTGGTGCAGCTAATGTTGTCGGCAGGAGGACTGTTCTTTCGTCCACTAGCTCGAAGTCATTTTCTCCAAGGACCATACCATCCCAATCAAAGTATGGTCAATCTAAAACCGATATTGGATTATCCGGCCTTTCATCTTGGTAAAATTCTAAGTTTGAATCGTCACCCTCGGCTTAAAACCTCGACTTCTGGCTTGTTTTAAATGCCATCCACTATTGGCGTCTTTCGAGCTTTTACGATGCATATGGTAGGTAGCACACTTGGGTAGCTTGAGCTGATAATACAAATTGCTCGTAACTTGCTAGGCGAGAAGTATGGTTAACCTCAACAAGACCATGTTCGTGGTTCACCTTTACACCGTTTATTATGTCGAACCAATCACACCTAAAGAGAACTACCGTGTGGGCATCATATTCTAGTGCAATGACTTCCCGGAGAACTCCATTGTAGTCAATTTGTGGGGCATTTGCATCCCACTCGCCTTTGATGCAAACACTGAAACTTTGAGTTGTCTTATTTTTCCTATATGATTTTGTGTGAAATCAATACCCGTTGACTTCGTATCCTTCGTAGAAGTACGCTTGTTTGCTAGGCTTGTCTCCTACATTCGTATGAAGTAATCGTCTTCATCACGAGAATTTATTACCTTTTTTCGTAATCACTATGCGAAACCATCTTGACAAACTTTTGGTAAATCTTTGGGGCTTGTGGCTACTTCAGAGTTGAGCATGCATGTATCAAACTCTCTGCACATTAGAATATGTCCAAATATTAGATTTCGATAGGTTTTAGAATAGATACTTTTGGAAACATCAAAAGAAAATTCATAATATTATTGTACCCCAAGTACTTCTCACAGATCTCTGGACAGTTGAGGATAACATAGGTGTGTGTAGCATTAAAATCTGTGTCATCGAGAGTCCTGCCAATGAACCGGCCCGGAGTATCGAATATTGAAAGTGGCCCCACCGAAAGATTACTTGTTCTAACTTCTTGGCCAATGTTAGATTTTTCTGCAAAATAGTGTGTCGAAGTAGTACCAATTTCTTTAGCAATTGTAGCCTCCACGATCGAACCGTCAACACACGCCTTGTTTGTGACTATCATCCATTGTTCTTTGTTACGCCTGTAATTGCAACAATAGTTTAGTGTTAGTTGTTACAAATATTTTTATGGTTCACAAATAGAAGCTATAGCAACACACCTTTCACATGCATACATCCATCGGGACCCTACTGGCCCACCCATTCTAGCCTCGTATGCTACATGCACTGCAAGATGCTCCATTGAATCGAAAAAACTGGATGGGAATATTTTTTCTACCTTACACATTGTAACGATAATATCATTTTCTAAGGTTGTCACCCTTACTGGATCAAGCACCTTGGCACAAATCTCTCTGAAGAAGGCTGAAATCTCACATAAAACATCCCATACGAAATTCGAGACAAAGTCTCGAAAGGCGATGGGAGGAGGCGCTCCATGAACACATGTAAACCTTGACCAATTGGATGCGTAGCCATCGGGAAACCTTACTATATCCTTGAGCCATTTTAAAACAATCTTCTTATCATCTGAAGAGAAGAGAGTGCGAATGGCGCCTTTTTTTTTCGTCTTTCTCGGGTTATTGTCGGCCGGAGTTAGGTGCTGGTTGGGACGATTGCATAATAGAGCTAGATCTTTTCTAGCTTTTTCATTATCCTTGGTTCTGTCGCCTATGCTTAAAAGCGTGTATAGCAAATTTTCCGTAAAATTCTTCTCCAAATTCATCATATCCAAATTATGTTGCAACATATTATTTTTCCAATATGGTAAACTCCAAAAAATACTCTTCTTTTGCCAATGGTGAGTCTGACCATAACCCGGAATCTGGTGTAATCCTCCTTCTTTACCCCATTTAATCTCCCCAATTAAACTCACTATATTTTCAAGTTCCTCTCCCGTCAATCATCACAGTGGCGGATCATTCTCGACTCTACTTTTTTTAAAATTCTTCCTATCTCAACGGAATGGGTGATTCGGAAGCAAGAAGCACCTATGACAATCGACCGTCCAGATTTTGAACGATTCTACTATAGAAGAAAAACTGTCAAACTACAATTTTTCAAGTATCATTCTACCAACAACAATAACAACTACGGTGATAGCATAATGCTATTATTATATATTACAATAAGTATTATCATACTATAAAATAATGATAATAAATAAATAAGAGCAAAGCTAGGGTGTGTTCTGCCCACCAAAGATTTTTAGTGAGCATAACTCTAAAATCTATCTGATTGACTTAATACGAGAGAAATATAAATCGTTGAAATCGATATACTTCACGAGTAATATAGTACATGCAAAATTTTGAAATTTTAAAATTCATTTAGTACAAAGTCAAGTGATAAAAAATTCATGAAAAATGAATCCTTCAAAATAACTTGTAAAATTTCATTTTTTTTGCATAAACAAAGCCATATTTTTGACCGCTTGAGTTAAAACTAAATAAGTTCGAAAAATTTTAAATTTTGCGTGTACACGCATCAATCATTAAGTAGATAGATTCCAATAGTTTGAATTTGTCTCGTTTTTTTCAATATGATATATTTTGGAGTTATGCTCACTAAACTTTTTGGTGAGCACAACACACCCTAACTTTGCTCAATAAATAATATGAGAATTTTATGAATATTGTAGCTAATAATCTGTTATACATCCTCCTAAATTAAAAAAATATATATTGTAGTCTCAGTATAACTGCTGAGATTCTCGACGGTTCTCTTGCTACAATAGAACCGCCGGGAACCTTCACAGTTGGGACATTTAAAAAAAATATAATCGAGGGCGTATGTATAATTTTTCTTAATTGAGGATATAAAAATTTCTTTGACTTGTCTAATTGCAATTCTGACTTTATAAAAAAAAAAAACTCAAATCCATTTAATTTCTAATGTGGGAATTTCACCTATACAACTCACAAATCTAAAAATTACGTATTTTCTTCTCTAAACTTCGAAATTACGTGTTTCCTCTTCGAAACATCTAAAACTCACAAACTTATCCATTTTTATTGTCTTTTATATAAAAACTCATTTTAAATTCATAAAATACCTATTTCACTCTTTATTAAAAGCATAAAAAAATTGTAGTTTAAAAAAAAAGTGTTGATCTTATAAGATACCCATTATATCCTTTTTCCTTTATAAAATATTTGTTGTCCCCTCGAAAACCGGATACCCATTATATCACTACAGCACTGAGACTCATCTGCGACCGGCCAAATCGGTCACAGATGGGTAAGGCGCCGGTCGTTGAAGGGTGCGCCAGTCGCAGAAGGTTGAAATCGGTCACAGAAGGTCCGGTCGCAGTTGCTCCGTCGCTGATGCCCTCCCCGCTGACTTCACCGGTCTCTGAAGGGTTAAAAATCGGTCACAGATGCCCCTATAGCGACCGATGAGATCAGTCGCTGATGCTATATGCTGACGTGGCTGAAGCCCATCAGAGACCGATTGGGCAGTCGCTGATGGACCGATTGCTATATTCTGCATTTTTTAAAATACCCATTATGTTCTAAAAAACAGATCAAATATATGACTGATATTTTTCTTAAATATGCTACAATTTTTTTATGCTTTTAATGAAGAGTAAAATGAATATTTTATAAAATTACAATGAGTTTTAATACAAAAGACAATAAAATGGATAAATTTGTGAGTTTCGAATGTTTAAAGTGGGAAATACATATTTTGAAGTTTAGAGGAAATCATACGTAATTTTGATGTTTTTGAGGGGTACACGTGAAATTCCCCCGTTTTTAATATCAAACAAGATGTCCGTCTTTCTAACTTGTTTGACGCTCACGCCCCTTTAACATCCACCCTAATTCAATTTGGTTGGTTGAGAGCATTAGCATTTGTCAATTAACAGAACATTACATTGTCCAATAGCAAAATTCAAATTAAATCCTAAGAAACACAGAAGAAAGAAGAGGAGAGAGAGACAATGGCAAAACTACGTTGCTCAAGTGTAACATTGCTCCTACTTCTAGTGACACTGTGTCTTCTCCCATTGTTGGCTCACTCGAGCGAATGCGAATGCTCGGAAGACGATTCTGACACAGACAAGACTGAGGCGCGCAAGCTGCACATAGTGGCCATCTTTGCCATTTTAGCAGCCAGTACAATCGGCTGCTCCATCCCTGCACTTGGCCGGTGGATTCCTGCTATCAGGCCCGATAAAGACTACTATTTCTTAATCAAGGCTTTCGCTGCTGGCATCATTCTTGCTACTGGCTTTATTCATATCCTCCCTGATGCTATCGAAAAGCTGACGTCGCCTTGCCTTCCCGAATCACCGTGGCAGGATTTTCCGTTTGCTGG
This sequence comes from Carex parvula, assembly GCA_025461045.1. Lineage (NCBI taxonomy): Eukaryota > Viridiplantae > Streptophyta > Magnoliopsida > Poales > Cyperaceae > Carex > Carex parvula. Next base: position 1,196,177 of record JAJGRW010001042.1, on the reverse strand, counting down.
CTTCGGAGCCATGATTGCTGCCATAGGTACGTTACATTATATATTATATATACATACATGATGTGCTCAAATGATAATGACATAGGAAACTGATTGATTTCAAATTCTGATTAATTTAGTTTCAAGTTTCTCCTTTTCCATTTAATCTTTTTTATTTGATGAAAAAGATCCACTTATAATTAACGTGGGGCCTATCCTACATGTCATTGATAGATTCTGTTGATTAAAAGTTTAAAACTTTTAAGCATATCTGCTGATATTTTTCATACAAAGTGACTTTACTATTATTTAAACATGCTACTGTTTTTTTTTAATGGGGGGTGGGGGTGGCAAATAAGCAAATATCCCGTAGGTATATATATATATATATATACACTATATGTTATTGTTGGTAGATGTAGAGGGTACATGAAATGCCATTCTTATATCTTATGATAAATTTCCACATGCAATAAATATTCTTAAAGTCAAGATGTTAAATTAATACTTCAGTAAATAAACTTTTGGAGAAAAAATTGAAACTATAGTTAATGAAATTGAAACATATGATTTAGAAAAAGGGACCTGAAATGGATGGCTTAAGGTCCCATTAAGAAACAAATCCATGTCATATGAAAATTGGGTTTTGTAGTTAATATTGCATTTAATGGTCATTAGTATCTACTATTTGCTAAAAAAGAAACACTATACTAAAACCCTTTTGATCTATATCAATTTTTTTTTGAAGATGGATCTATATAAAAAGTTAAAAATCCAAGCCAGAATAGCTATTACAGTTGGTCCCATGAGATTGAATTCATATCATGCTGCAACTTTATAATACATATCAAATTGTAAACTTTTCAGTTGTGCACATTTATTGATATTCCACAAATTCCATGTATGTTTTTTTAAATCTTGAAATGAGAGAAATCAAAGAAATTCATCAAAATTATCTACAAATAAACATTAAATGAAATCTTAATATTAATTGCTTGTTAACTTGTTTTGTGTATATATTTCTATCTACGGATCGAGATCATCGATGCATAGAGATAATTTATCATACTACAATTCTCTTTCCTTCTCCTTTGGTGTACATGGCGACATTTGAGCAAACTGTTATAATCCGAAATTGTGATGATTAGTAATCTAACACACGATTGATAGGTACACTAATGATGGACACAATTGCAACTGGATATTTTGGCAGGCGACACTTTAAGAAGGCGGCATCTTCAGTCAACGATTTGGAGGCAACCGTTGAGGCAGAGCGGGGGCATGCAGATCATGTGCATGTGCATACTCAAGCTTCGCACGGGCATACTCATGGTGCTGCCATGATGGTTGACGCTGCAACCAACGGTGATCGAGATAGTCAACTCATTCGTAACCGTGTCATATCAAAGGTTAGAAACAAGATGATTATTATCATCAATAGAACTTGCACCTTGAATAATATATTGACCAATTTTGAATTATGCAACTAAAGTTTACTTCTGTTGTTTCCTTAATGAAGGTATTGGAACTGGGAATTATAGTTCATTCAGTGATTATTGGAATGTCTGTGGGTGCATCAGATACACCATCTACCATAAGGCCCCTTATTGCTGCTTTAACATTTCACCAGTTCTTTGAGGGTCTTGGTCTTGGATCCTGCATTGCTCAGGTAAACATTGACTAGTACTACATATTATGTTCTAATGGCTAGTCCTTTTTTTCCAAATGCAAATTATATATGATGATATATGTCATATGTAGTCCCTAAGTCTCATATAAAGTTTCGAGATAATGAAACCATGTATAACATAATAGTTTTCTTGAGTAAAATGCAACACATAATTGTTAGTATTTCTAATGTAATATTTCAATCAAATATAACTTTCATGAAAGCATGATGCATGTACATATTTTGTATCTTTTAAGCATATAGCTGCATAACATAAATCTTTATTTCTACAACTGCAGGGAAAATTTCGTTTGAAGTCGGTGGTGATAATGTCAATATTTTTTTCACTGACAACTCCAGTGGGAATTGTCATAGGTATTGGCATAGCATCAAACTACAATGAGAACAGCCACACTGCGTTGATTGTTGAAGGCCTTTTGGACTCTGTATCAGCAGGAATTTTGATATACATGTCACTTGTTGATCTTCTTGCCGAGGACTTCATGAATCCACGCGTGCAAAACCGCGGAATGTTACAGTTACTTATAAACAGTTTCTTGCTTCTGGGTGCAGGTCTAATGTCTCTGCTTGCCAAATGGGCTTAAAGCTTCATTTGAGGAGAGTTTACCAATGAATTTTACAATTTTTATTTTTTTATTGAATGATGTTTCAGCATTTTCCAATTGTTGAGTTCCTTTCTTTATTTATTTTTTAAAAACCAAGTCCAAGGCATCACGTTTGCTTCGGCATTTTTTATTGAATCATAATTTTTTGATTGTATATTTTATATTATTTTTATGAATGATTGTATATTTTATATTTTTTTTATGAATGGTTGTATATTTTATAGTTGGAGACTCAAAAATTGTATAATCATTTTTTATTGATTTAATTTGTATAAATTCTTTTTTCCATAATTTGGATCAGTATTACTAATTAAAGACTTCAACATTCTTGTTAGAACCTGCATTTTAAAAACAAATTGAATGTAGCATATCCTTTCTATACTTCTCAATTGTCAGATAAAAACCCCTTAGTCTTAGCTAGGCAGGTGACATACATGTCGACATCCATCCATTTGCTTTCCTTGGTTACCGCAACAGCAATTTATATCCTCTGCATCAAGATATCCGCATTAAAGCACCGTTTGAATTTAGATCCTATCCGTTTAAAACATATTAGCATAAACTTTAAAGGTACTTTTATTGAGAGGTGCCCAGACATTCAGTACAAAAGAAAAAAGGGAAAGGTTGAAATCGTATCGTATCTTCAATAGTTTAATTACAAACTGTCTTCTTCAATAACTTTTAGGATCGCCATCCAATATATATACTAAAGAACAATTTACTGGTTAGAAATATACTTCAGTTCATTTCTTTCCTCTTCGTAGGATGCACAAGCTCGGATGGAAGTATTTTTATATATGTCTCTGTTGAGAATAGACAATATCCATATTTATTTTTTATTTGATAAAAATTAACTTTATCTGTACTTTCAGATTCTTATTCTTTAAAGTTTTCCAAGTAATAATATTCAAATAGTAATTAGTTTAATCATTATCCGCACAAGTCGGTGACAACAAGATTAGAAATGTTTACGGATATGACACGCAGTTCGGATGAAAGTAACTTTATATCTATATCCAAATCCGTATTTTATTTATCATTGATATATATTTCCCCAGATATATCCTTATTCCTAATTTTTAGTTTGTTAATCAAAATTAAGCTGGCATAGCTAGCTGTTCTTGCATTTAATGTCATGAAACCTTGTGGTTAATAAATTTACTCTACGCCTACGTGTAACTATAAAAAAATAATCATGATAATTTGTTCTACCAATAGAGTGTTGACATCTTTTAACATGTTAATATATTTTTTTTTATTAAAAAATCATCTTAATTTATTTGTTGCACGATGAGCCGACGACTTTGAAACTAATAATGTTTACAGATATAATAAAGTTCGGATGAAAGGATGTTTATATCTATATCCGTTGATAATAGATATTATCCGTATTCCTTTTAAGGGTACACCAAAAAGGAGACCAAAAAAAAGAAGAGGAGAGTAAAAGGTGTTTTAGCACAACTTCAGTTTTTAGAAACAAAATAAATATTTTTGCAGCAATAAAAATCTTTAAAAATATGACGGTGTTTTCTAATAACATGAAAATAACAACAATTTTTTTATTTTTAAAAAAGTTACGTATTTGATGAAGTTGTAACTCTAGCTCATGGAAATATAATTTTTATACTATAAATTAAAAAAATTGCTATCATTTGAGATTTTTCCAATTTTTATACTATAAATTTAATTTATTTATTTTAAAAATACTACAGATAATAAAAACGGCTCTGTTTTGTTTTCAGCCTCAAACGAAAAGGCTGGAAGTATTTTTTGTTTTCCTTGACCAAAAAAGTACTTTTATTGAGAGGTGCCAAGACGTTCAGTACAAAAAAGAGAAAAGGATGGCTCCCAACCTAAGGAAAGGACCGAAAGGTTCCAGCAATGGTCAAAACCAAATAAAAAACCACCCAATAACTATGTCAGTGGAATGAAATCATGAATAGTTTACAAACTATGTTTCCAATAACTTTTTACGAGGGATGCTTTTATGGACATAAGGACCTATTTGTAAAATAAATATATTTTTATTTTCAAAGTTCAAACAGTCGATCCGACCGTTCAACATTATCTCCATATTAAAATGTACTTGAAGGTCAAATTTTGCATTTTTTTAATTTTTTTACTATTTATTAAGTATTTTACAAAATTAGTCAAATTTAGACCATTGAATTTTGTACTCATCTTAATAAATAGTAAAAAAATTCAAAAAAAATGTAAAAAATTGACCTCCAAGTAACATTTTAATATGGAGATAATGGTGAACGGTCGGGATCGACTGTTTTGACACTTTGAAAATGAAAATATGCTCATTTTACAAAATAGATCCTTATGTCCATAAGAAGAATTTGCCACTTTTTACTGGTTAGAAATATACTTTAAAGTCTTGTGATGCACATGCTTCTATTTATATCTGTCAAAAGCAAGCATCTTCATGTTATTAGGTACTTCTATATATATATAATGTATTCTGTGTCTAATAAATTTGGACTAGCGCCTACGTGTAAATATAAAAAAAATTAATCATGATAATTTGTTCTATCGTTAGGGTGTCGACATTCTTTTGACACCTTAATCAATTTAGTTTTGTTGCAACAATGATCCCTAAGTCATTTATTGTACTACGAGTTCATAACAGTTTATAGCTCAGTAAAAGTATTTTTATATATGTATTAGACGTTAGCCGTAATTAATTTTTATTTGATAAAATTAATTTTATTCGTACTCTCAGACTCTTCTTTGTCAAACTTTAACTTATACGAGATGTTTAGGATAGATACACATGCGGTTCAGATGCAAGTAACTTTATAACTATATCCAGTGAAAATAAACATATCCACATTTTTTAATCATTGATATATTTATTTCTCCGAATACACAGCGTTATTCTTAGTTTTTAGTTTGTTAATCAAAATTAGCGAAATGTTATGCCCTCGAGATTCGTGCACAAAAACTGACTTCTCAAAAAATTCTGAATTTATCATTTGAATAGTTGGGATTAGAATCACAGAACCCTGCGATCCCTTAGAATCGCAGCATTTGCTTCCTAGAAATATACTAAAGTCTTGGGATGCACATATTTTTTTTTTTATCTGTCAAAGCAAGCATTTCATGTATTAGATACTATTGATATATCGCCTACGTGTAATTATAAAAAAATTATCATGCATTTGTTCTAACATTATGGTGTCGACGACATTCTTTTCACACCTTAATCATTATTTTGTTTGAAAA
>JAJGRW010001042.1:1129411-1184057 GCA_025461045.1 Carex parvula | reverse complement strand
CTATTACTTGATAGTCTAAAACTTGTTTTTGTTATACTATTATTTGTGTCATAATATGTGTCATCTGAAACAGGGACTAATAACCCAAGAAGAACAACCTGAAATAAAATTTGGCCTGAAGATGACTCTAAGCCCAGTTTTATCCACAAACTAATATCCTATGCATGGCATGGTGTGGTGAGAATCTTGTAGAACTCATTGTTAGTTTGTGGATTGTTTATTGCAGGATGAATTATTTCTAGATAGAGAAGGCGGTGGTTACTTCAACACTCCAGGGGAGGACCCCTCAGTGCTTTTGCGTGTTAAAGAGGATCATGATGGGCTGAGCCGTCAGGAACTCGGTCTCTGCTATCAATCTAATAAGACTTGCTTCTTTCGTTGGTGCCGACAAGTCTGACACCTATAGGCAGACTGCTGAGCATCTTTTGGTATTCTCTCACTTTGATTCTAAATTTCTAACTGTATTTGAAGGCTTTCTGATTTCACAGTAGTAGTTCGGTTACTATGGAAAGACATTGTTTAGTTGACAAAGTTTCAGATCTGGTGGCTTTTTGTTATTACATGGCAGTGATTAATTAAATATTGCAATCAGTAACTTAGCATAGAAAGGGTGTTAGATTTTCTGTTCCTATGATTGTTAAAAAATATTATGCTTGCCGTGCTCCTTCAAAATAAAAATTATTCATATGATCCTTGAAATGGTAGTTATAAGAGTGATAGAGGAGGTAGTTTGGCCTTCTGCTTTTGGAGATTTTATAACGCTTCTCTATATTTCACGGTAGATGAAGTTAAAACTCCTCACTAATGTGTGCTGACATGCAGTGTCACTAATTTTTATTTGTGCAGGCAGTTTTCGAGTCGAGATTGAGCGAACAAAGTGTGGCCGTGCCACTTATGTGTTGTGCTGCTGACATGCTTTCAGTTCCTTCTAGGAGGCAAATTGTTTTGGTTGGTGACAAGGAAGCACCAGAATACAAAGAGTTGCTTGCAACTGCTTTTGGATCATACGATCCTAATAGAACTGTAAGTTCACTTTTCTAGTTGGGAACTGTTAGAGTTCAAACATAATCAGGTAACTGCCATTCTGAATTGGCCACGCCTGACCAGTACTGGTACAATAGTGGTTGAGTCTTAATTCAAGTGTGAATTTCAACTTCATCACAAGGGGAATGTAAGGAATAAAAATGTATCACATACCAGTATGGTACTCCTTGAAATTTGTATACATTAATTTTCAAAGTTCTTACATCTTTTAGGGTTCTCTGTGTAAAAGATCTACAGATCCTTTTTTTAGCCATTTAATGTGAAGTTCACTTGAGGCTATTCCTGGTTCAGGTCACTGGTGTTGCTAAGACTAGCATTGAATTGAATATAAAGTTGGTGACTTGTCTGATCTATGCTATGCAGGTGATCCAAATTGACCCAAAAAATGCAGAAGCAATGGATTTTTGGGAGAAAACAAACCAGAATATAGCTCAAATGGCTTGTGGTGGCCCACCTGATGTACCGGCTGTGGCACATGTATGCCAGAATTTCAAGTGCAGCCCAATAGTCACATCATCAGATGGACTTGAGAACATTTTGAACAAGAAATGAAGAGGTGTATACCGCCTTGTCTATCAAATGATGTAAATATGATAGCCTTTACTTGGTTGGTTATGTTGTTCTGATATCTGTGTATAAACAGTAGACTGATAAAATTGGTAGAAAAATAAGGCCCCTTGTGGACTATCTTGAGGTTAAAAGCATGGATGCAATATATTATTTTTAAAATTTCGTTATTACCTGTGGTAGAACTAGGGGTGTTCATCGGGGCCGGTTTATTTGGTTTTTAACCGAACCGAAATAGTTTGGTTCAAACGGTTTGGTTTTTTCGGTTTAATTGGTTCTGTTCGGTTCAATTTTTGATATAGATCGGTTTCTTTAATATGGTTCGGTTTATAATATCTAAAAACCGTAATAACCGAACCGATCGATTTCTTTAACATGGGTATTAATGTTTACAGTGAATTTAATTTTTACAGTGGTACATGGGTATTAATCTTTACACTCTGGTACATGGGTGGTTTTAATTTGTGAATTTAATCTTTACAGTGTGGTACAGTGGTACAATGTTTCACATTATTGCTGAATTTATTATTTACAGTGTATTAATCTCAACTTGTTAGCTGTAAATGTCTTGTTTTATAACAATCTCAACTAAACAATGGTTTGTTCGGTTTAACCGAACAAACCGAAAATTACTTTGATTTGGTTTTAATCGGTTGCTATATTTACTTTGGTCGGTTCGGTTCTATTTTTAAAAACCGAAATACACTTTGGTTTGCCTATTTTATTTCGGTTTTAACCGAACCGAACCGATGAACACCCCTAGGTAGGACCATCCGTTTCTAAATTTACAATTTTAGATTTTACATTTGTAGGGACTAGGAAAAAGTCTTAATCAAAGGTGTACGGAGATTGTTTGGCAAAGAGATGAAAACAATTTGGCATGGTGAATTGGATCGAAACTGATGAATTTGTATATTTTCCCAATTGTTTTAATATGTACCATTCCGGTGCATGGATGGTTCTGTGGGGCTAAAGAACCGGTTTGGCATTAGCACAAAATGTAAATTGACGCAACAAAATTTAAATTGAATGGCAAGTTAATAGATAACGTGGCTTGGAAGAGGCTCGAGGAATTGTATTTCCAGTTATTGATGTAACAAGCATTAGCAAAGGTTTTATTGAAGTGTCTATATGAGCCTTTCAAAGAAATTTATGTTAGATAATGTACAAAATAAGAATTCCAAGAATAACTGATTCAATAAGATGCACACACTGGACAGAATGACATAATCTATATGAGAAATCACGGGACAAAAATTTGATCTGGCATGTGCTAAAACATATTTCAAATTTGCAAGAGAGAGCTTGAACATTTTACTACTCAAGCTATGCTACAAACTATTCACAGCTTGACCAAAAGAGAAAAAACATCATGGCCATATAACATGATTTCATCTTTCATGTTTATGTAATAAAAACACCACCGATTCTACATTTTGCACGTGCAATTGCCATTATCATACTGCAAAAGAATGGAAATTGGCCAAATTAGTTAAAGAAGCTTTGCATCAAGATCAAGTGTCACATAAAACTTGAACCTTCAACTTGCAAAACATGCAAAACTTAGAATCTGCTAAACCAAGTGACGGAACTGAAACTCCTGTCAGAATGTAAATTTAATGACCCTCGTCAGGTAATATACATTGCATAGTAAAGTTAGTGACTTGCTTTAATTATGGGCTGCTAAAGTATCAGGTTAAATTTGACCCAAAGTATTATTCTTAAATGTAAGTTAACTTTGTTGATCCGTCTACCTTTTCTTTCAACAAGCATACATTTTTTTATTAACGTATCCTGCACTCACCTGTTGGCATGCAAAATAGTTTAAGCAGTTAACTCTAAACACCGCCCCCTGCCCAGACACAAACAGAGAGAGAGAGAGAGAGAGAGAGAGAGAGAGAGAGATTACTGCACCTCATGACAGTGAAATCACTGATTACACAAACAGCTGTTCTAGACATAGTAGATCATGCCGACCTCAATTAGACTAATGTGGGGAATATGTAGTGCCACTGAGGGACCTCGGCAATTCTTGCGCAAAAAAGAGTATGCCACATCAATGACAAATTTCTTAACAAATGACGAATTTCTCCTTGCCTTGACGTATGAGTGACCCATTATGTATGCCACACCCGCATGCTTTGCCTCAATCAGTGCATTCAGCTCATCCCTTACCTGCATGCCAACCCAACTTATAGAATCATAAACTGTAACCAATAAATGAGAAACTTTACATCTGCTTTGAAACTCTTGGACTATTAAAACTATTCCATTATGTCCTAAAAAACATAAGAATATCAAACATGCCCTCTCTATCTTAATAATTCTTCAAAAAAAAAAAAAAAAGCATGAGAAAGCACTTCTTACTTGTGCAAGAAAACAGTGCATGGGGTTAACCGGGTTTTTAGGGGCATGGTGACAGTTCTTATGCTTATAGAGGGTTAACCGGGTTTTTATCCTTTCCCATGGCTACCTTTCTTATTTTGAGGTTTCTGCACCTAAGGCGATTTTGGTCTGGAGCAAATCAAGGCACAAGTAGCATGTGCAGCAACTGGTTGGTCATTTCATGAATCACGCCATACAATAACTGGACTAACCTGAGGGTCCATAGAAATGGCCCGGGGTAGTGGCAACTCAAAGCGCACACGACGGCGGCAACTGGGTGACTCCTGCTCGTACACTGACTGCAGGCTCTGCAGAGTCTCTGATCGGGAGCTCCGAACTGTGATCGAGTTATCATCACCAATCATTTCATCTTCCTCCTTCATCATAATTGCATTAGCCGACAAATCACACATCCTTATCACCGCCATTCGTCCTTCGTTTGATGGGTCATATGAACCAGACGAGGCCGAAGCCAGATCTTCGGCCTCCATTTCAATGAATTTCGCAATGCTCAGTACAAGCTGGTCCTCAAAGTTGTCATCATCTTGTTGCACGTCCTTGTATCCGTACCGCGCAATGCACCGGTACATACGGTAATTTCGGGGTCCAATTCGCCCGATGAGGTACCGCTCGTCTTCCGGCACATAAGGAACTGGTACTGATTTTACGCAAATGAAAACCAGGACTTGGTGGAAGGCTGGAAGGTTGGTTACAAAGTGGGAGAAAATGGATGGTACACCGGTAACCAGCTCAGTGTATATAAGGCCGATGCCAGGTACACGCACAATGCCGAGGCTGGGTCCAAGGGTGAGAATCCATTTCATTGAAACCTTATTTTGGAGGTCGTATTGGTACTTGCGGCGGGTCCCATAGTGCCAGACATACATGATAAACATGAAGACTAAGGAGAGGGCAAGTGGGGCCCAGCCCCCCTGGGGTACCTTTATGAGAGAGGAGGAAAGGTATGCAGCCTCAATTGAGCCAAAGAAGAAGAGGAAGAGGAAAGCGAGTACTGGGTTCTTGTTCCACACAAATATTATAACGAGTGCCATTAGCCAGGTTGTGATGAGCATAACAGTCATGCATGCAATGCCTGAAATTTTCAATACAATTCCATCAGAAACTTTAAGTAAGAATCAAGTAGTCTCGTCTTATAATTTCACAATAATAATTTAATATACTTAATCAAACAATTGTGATCAGTACCAAATTGAACCAAATTGAACCATTGTACCAGTACAAGCTTTCTTGTTTTCCTAAGCATTTGATGAAACTTTTTTCTTTCTTATATAACCCCATTTCTTCCTAAACTCAATATGACAGAAATAAAACCACCCAAAAAAAAAAAATGCACCACCTCTCACCCACACCCCAAAAGTTGTAGTTTGCTAGTTAATATTGTAACATACCGTAAGCATTGCCGATGAGAGTGGTGTCACGGAAGCCAATGGTGACAGCGAGACACAGCACCATGAGAATCCAGTTTATTTCAGGGATGTAAATCTGGCCGTAGATCCACCTAGAAGTGTGAACGACCTTCACACGCGGGAAGCAACCCAAAGCATGGCACTGCTTCACAATTGAAAAGGTTGCGGATATAACTGCTTGGCTTCCAACAATAGCAGCAAGTGTGGCAATGACAAAAACTGGCCAGAATGCATGTTCTGCACCGGAAATAATATAAAAATTAAATTTTTTTACTAATGTAATAGTAATTCAGGTGTTTCAGAAGGAATCATATGCAGAAGACATTACTTGGAATAGAATCATAGAAGATAGTACTCGCATCTGCAGTAGTTCTGTGCTTAGAAAGAAAAGCAGCTTGACCCATATATTGTAATACCAGGCATGGATATATAAAAGAAACAAAAGCCAGCTGCACAAACATTAAATATCGAGTTATCAAGGGAACTTTTGATACTATTGTTATAAATTGATTATTCACTTTTTGGTTTGGTGACTCTCATCTATAACTTAGTCACTATCTTGTTCAGTGTGGTGCTTATTTAATGTTTTTCACAATTTTCCATTTGACCCTTATCCTTAACACCACGTTTGGTCGACAGGAGGTGAAGGGTAAAGAAGGCGAAGAGTCAAAGGGAATGGAAAGGAATGAAAAGGACAGTTGCTATTATATTCCATCCTCTTGTTTAGTTGGTCTTGTTTCCTTCCGTTGCACCCCAATTTGGGAAGCAATAAAATATAAGCTTTAGAAGGTTACACGAGGTTAATACTCAAAACTCCTATTAAATATCCAACCAAACAGAAGGATTTATGAAGTTTTCCTTCCCTCCCCTTCCATCTTTCCTATAATCCCTATCCAACAAAAGCTATAGAAACAGTTGAATACATAATTTGATCCAACTTATCATATCTTTCCTTCACCGAGCATTTCTCACATTGAACTGATGTTATTTCTGTACTAGAATAAACCACCCCAAGTGGTGTTAAATATGCATACCCTAATTGATGCAGCAGTGAAGTGCCCGAGATCGGCAAACATAGCTTCAGTACCTACACAGCCAATGAAAATACATGTAAGAAAACTGAACAAGAGTATTCAAATATGCAGAAAAAAAAAAAGTTAACAATAAAAAGGTAGATGAGTTTTTGGTCGCCTCAGTAAAAGGATAATCTTAGACAACATTCTTTTATGTAACTACATTGCACGTACTTGACCCCAGTACATTATTGATGCACAATGTACAACTTTCAATACCAATTATGCTCTCATCTCTCACAGCAGACTAGTAAAATGGTTGTAAGAAATAATAAAGGAGCAATTTAGAATTACCGGTGATAGAAAGAAGAATCCCTCCAAGGGAGATCCAGCCGTCTCTTCCTGTCAATTCGAAGAACTTGATGATGTAATGCGGGGAGAGGGCCCGGTAGATTTGACGGTTCCAGTAGATTGTGTTGTACACCCCGATGACCGCAATGCAAATCAACCAGATTATCACGATTGGTGCAAAGAGGAATGCGACCTTGTGGGTCCCACGGTGCTGCAATGCGAAGAGGCCCACCAAGACCACGCATGCGATAATAACCACCTCTCCTGTTGTGGCAACATATACAATTACAACAGGGAAGTTATGGAATATGCTTGTGTTTCTTTTTTTAATAAATTTCTTCTGAGGTAATTAAACTATAACCAATGCTGAATGTTTTGTTTTATCATAAAAGGTTAGTGAGCATCTACATTTTCTTAATCTGTTCACTCCTCTGTTCTTTTTAATAAACAAATTGAATGAATTTCTATTGTAGCGGCTTTTTCAATGAAATTACTGAACATATGTGTCAAATAAACAATAATAAACAGGTACCAACTTTGGCACTTCTTTTTTTCTTAGATGGCTAAGCTCGAGCTAACAAATACATGGACTCTATAGAAAAATGCTTATTTTTGGTCAATTGGTTCTAGTGTTGGCAAACTAATAGAGAAATAATCAATAAAAGAATAGCAGATATAAAATAGAAACACATACTGTCATGTAGCCCCTTCAGAGGTACTTGCAGCCCAGAAACTGATGACAGAACTGAAAATAAAAGCAACAAAAAGAATTCGATCAGTTGTATCATCCAAAGCATAAGCTTTCCAACAAAGAATTCAAACCAGTTCTCTTGTTCATTTACAGCAATATTCAGGTAACTTGAGCCTACGGGCAGAATTGGCAAAAAAAAAAAAATATATATATATATATATATAGAGAGAGAGAGAGGGGTTGGCTAATATCAAAACATTTGTTCTTAGACCGTGGAACAAACGCTTCGTTTTATAGATTATCGAAGTCCAAACAGTTGATCCAAACCATTGAACATTCAATCTATAATATCGCTGTTTTCAATGATCCAGAAAATGTTCACTGTTTATTAAAATCAGTGATTTTAAAACTGGCTTAATAAATAGTAAAAAAATTTCAAAAAATGTAAAATTTGGTCTCCAAGCACATTTTAATATAGAGATCTCATCTAACGGTTCGGATCGACCGTTTGAACTTTGAAAATCGGAAAACCAATTGGTTGCACCACGGCTCCGAAACAAACGTTTTGATTTTAGCCAACCTCTATATATATATATATATATTCAGGTAACTTTGGAAGTCATAATTGCAATCACTTTGACATCCTGTAAAGGGTGACATAGCTAGAATATATTCTGCGAGTATATTGCAGATGTACCTAAGTACTTGATGATACCTGGCATATCAGTTTCTTCTTTAGAATGCTTGAACTCTGGAAAATGAGTGAGGCCATGGTCCATATTACAGATCAATATTTTCGTTCCCAAAGTCCAAATAGTCAATCTGAACCGTTCACGGTGATCTCCATATGAAAATGCAGTTGCATGCTAAATTTTACATTTCTTAGAAATTTTTTACTACTTTTTAGATAGGTAGAAATTCACTACTTTAGAATGGTCTATAATTTTAGATCAAGTGACTTTCTACCTATGAAAAAAATAGCAAAAAACTAAAAAATATAAAATTAAGTCTACAAGTACATTTTCATATGGAGATCACGTTAAACGGTTCAGATCGATTGTTTGGACTTTGAAAATGGAGATATTGATCCATAGTACAGACCATTATGCGCTATGCATAGTACAATAGCCTCACTCAAGACTTGTTGCATCTTCCCCACATTTTGTTAAAACATGTAATTGATATTTGCACCCCCACGAGCAATATCCACGAAATATACAAAAAGAAAATTCCAATTTAAGATTTTAAAAAAGAAAAAGAAAGTAACCAGAAATAGCAGGGGTGAGGACGCCATCTCCAATGAACATGCAAGCACCGAAGAGGACGATAAGCAGGAGACAAGTTCGGATCTTCTTGTGCTTCTCAAGGAAGCGCTTGAGCGGGGACGAGATGGGACCACGCGCCATCCCCATGCCGTAATATGTCGAGAGCTCCTCATCTGCTGCTTGCTGATTTGGCAGCAGACTTAATTTTGCATGCCGGCATAGTAGTGAGTATAGAGCAAACGTACCTCCTGTTTAGAGCATTTCCAAGAATTTAACTGTCAAGGTTTCAATTTTCGATTACCAAAGCGATTTTGAGCATTACATCGCTTGGCAGACGAAGATCTTCATTAGTTGACAATTAAGGGTAAATTATGAAATCAAGGTTGTAAGAAGAAACATCGGAATCAAGCAAAATGCAACTGCACAGCTGAGGCTCCTTTTCTAATAAAAGGTTAATGGAGGCTTACAACCTTCTTTGGGAGAACTGTAATGCCGATAAGATCATCAGCTGATATAAAAACCCCTGCTACTAAAAGTAAAATGGAGTGGCTGGCATGCTATCACCTCGAAATCCTATCGGATAGGCTTCAAACGACAAATCCACACCGTTGAAACCGATCTACTTCACGAGTGATGCGTTTACATTTAATATTTATAGATTTTTGAATTCATTTAGTATAAAGTCTGTTGAGATATTTGTATGTTTCAGGTTTTCGGGTTTTCTAGGGGCCTACGGGTAAATAGGCCATTATGGAATAGTCTAGGGTGTTATTTGTAAGAGTGCGTTGTAAGGCTCTATATAAGCCCAAGTCATTAATCAATAAAGCTAAGGTTTAAAATCCAATCAAGTCAAGTGGTCAAAAAATTGATGAAAAATGAATGTATTAAAATTAATTCACAAATCTTCATTTTTTGACCGCTTGACTTTGTACGAAATGAGTTTGAAAATATATAAACTTTGCATGTAAACGCATCACTCGTGAAGTTGATCGGTTTCAACGGTTTGGATTCATCTTTTGGAGCCTATCCAATAGATTTTTGAGGCGATAGCACGGCTTGTCGCTATAAACCCAATAGCACGCTAGCCAAACTACATAAAATTAGTCCCAAAGTAAAAATTGTGTACCTTCGCCATTATCATCAGCAGCTATAACCATGAGCACATATTTCAGCAACGGTATAAGTGTAAAGGTCCAAAATATGAGAGAAAATGCCCCGAATACAACTTCCTCTGATTGGTAGTGGCGTAGCCGGCCTGAGAATGTACTTTTGTACACGTAGAGTGGTGATGTTGCAAGGTCACCATATACCACACCGAAACTCTGGTATGCTAAAAGGAGAAGATTCTTGTAGTGGCTCTTCCACTGAGACAAGGATTGAGAAAACTCAGTAGCAGCTTTTAGAGGATGGGAACCTTATTTTGGTACTAGAATGAGCATTTAAAAAGTAAGGAATCTTTACTGGTACGGTTGTGCTGCTATCAGTTTAACTTCAATTTTTGCTTTTGTTTGTCCCTTCTTATTATTTTCTTTGGGTTTTTTATGTTTCTTTTCCATTTTGAGTCCCAAGTTATAATTCAATACCTCTTTGCACCCCTCATTTCCTGGTGAGTAATTTAAAAGAAGAAAAGAGAATAATGTCCGTTTTGATCCAGCAATGAAAATCAGAATCAGAAATCAAAATAAAATAGGACCTAGCAGTCGATTTATGCGACAATTTTAGCTTATGTAAATTACTTTTTGTACCCTGCTCATTGAACAGTTTACTATGACCTGATTTTACAAATATCTATTATACTAAAACCTACAATTTCACCTATCATTAATTCTAGACTATCTTAGCATAGTAAAAATACAGCATACCAGCAAATGGGTAAATATATTGACAGCACTGTTTTAGCTTCATGCAGCGCAGAAGTAGTATGTTTTTTCAGTTCGACTCTATTATCTGTGCGCTGCAGAAGCCAAAATAGTACTGTCGATATCTTTATCCCCGGCGAATTAGTATGGTGTTTGCATGAGAGAATAAGAGGTCACTAGATGGATTTCTAGTGATTTATCATGTTCATTAACAAAGCATGGAGTAATAGGAGATTCAACATACACAAATTTTCACCAAAATGACAAACAATACAAGTGAGTCAACTATTCAATTGATGAAATATCCATTCAGTACCAAATTTCCCGTTAAATCATTTTTTTTTAAAAGAGGCAAGAGCCCATTTCATTGCTGAAATTTTAAATACATACATCAGTTTTCCAGCAAAGCTGGTCCGAGCACCTCTAAACTAAAACATTCATAGCAACAAAATATGCAGCAGTTTCCCGTTAAATCATGAAATAGAAAAAAAAATTCTAACCTGATGGCCGTCAGCTCCGCTCTCTTGATCCATTCCGAACCCTCTCTCGCCAAATACCTACGATTTTCGCGTGATTTCGAACGCCCCCCTTTTTTCACAGAGAAATCCCGTCAAATGGATTCATCTCTCCTTCCTCCGATGCCTCCGATCGAGAATTCAATATCAGTTCAAACGCGTTTGCAGAGGCAAAGGAGAATCGGGAAGAGCTCAAAATAAATTGACGAAAAAAGTATCAGAAAGAGAGAAACAAATCCAGCTTAAATTAGAACCGATCGCTTCTAATTTGATTTCCTTTGATGAATGCCACACGGTACTATTTTTTAATTTAATTTCTTTTTCGCTTGGACTTTATACTGCGCCTCTGGTGGTAATAACTTGGCTGTTCAGAATTCAGAAGTCTATGACAAGTGGGGCCTCTGACAGCTACAAATGAATTGAGCTCAAAATGAAGGGTAAATATTTTAACACAGTAATTTTAGCTTCATGCAGCGCACGCATCATATGCAAGGATGTTTTGATTCTATTGTCCGTGCGCTGCATGAAGCCAAACCAGCTTTGTTAAATATTTACTCAAAATGAGCTATAGATACTTTTTATCAAAATATGAGCTATTTATATACTACGATTCCTGTCAGAAATTGAATTTGAAAATTGAGAATAATTAAATTATCGAGTTGAGACTAATTCAAACTCGAGACTTGCACAAGCACGGTTATTAACCTTTTTTTTTACTTATTCACAGATTATTATAAAAAAAATTCAAGTGTAAAATAATTAATAGTCGTCATTTTATAAAGGAAAATTTATTTAGATATGAATATTTTACTGATTTTATAATAAAATTTGAATTAATTTTACAATTATATCTAAAAAGAAAGCATTTATGTTATTTTAATAGTTAGTTATTTATATTAAAATATAATTACAGTGAGCTATTTTGTGTTAAATTCGGAGTAATGATTTTAACAGAGCAATTTTGGCTTCATGCATCGGATAGTCTATAGAATCAAAAATCACTGTATATGGTTTGTGGGTTGCATGAAGCCAAAACTGCTCTGTTAAAATCTTTACCCCAAAATTCGAACAAGTCAACTCCAATAATTAACTAAGTGTTTATAAAAGGAACTATTCACCTTAAAAAAAAGGAACTATCATATTTAATAAATATAGTTTTATAATTTTGTTTATTAGAATAATTTACCTGAATTGTTCTTTGAGAAGTTAGTGTCCCATTATTATCCTACAGAAAATTCAAATTCAAGTACATCTTTAAAAAAAATTCTATTTGTATCACATGTGTTTATATGATCATAATGTGGATGCACATATTAGTGTTACAAATCTTTCAATATTTGATGATGTGCATGAGGGTAGCAAGTATTTAATTATGGAATGTTTATTAATAACAAATGCTGTCAATATAACTAATGTGGTAGTTTACTTAGTTGTGTTTTGTGCATTTATCTATGATCAGACAAAATCACAAAATTTAATTTCGTTTTCTAATTTAGTATGATTAAAAGTGTCGATGAATTTAGTATAGGTCATGTGAAATTGCTTCGTACTCTTGCCTGTTAATATTAGTCTTATTTACACTTGGTAGCTTCTACCAAGGATTTAAAAAAAAAAATTAGTCTTATTTGTGTTATACTATTATTCATTAAATTTATTTGGTAATGAATGAAAAAACAAATTTTTATCAAAGAAATTGATAATTTACGTGACAAAAACAATATAATAAATAAATAAATATACTTTTCTAAACACATCATCTACATAATATTATAAAATATATAAAATTATCAGTATTAGTACCATTATTTTTTAACAAATAATTATTAATTAAATACAATTATATAAATGTTATATATAAATCAATCTTGTTACATAATAATGTGTGTGTTTTACGTATAACAATTTATTAATTACAATATAGGATAATGTGTATAAAATAATTAATATTTATATATATATAATAAACTAACAAAAAAATTCTTACTAGTATCTTATCCTATTAGCGAATACAAAAATGTAAAAAAAAAAATACTTATTTTACTGAATATAATACAGATTTTAAACGAATAAAAAAGTGCTATTCACATCCTAAATAAACATATCAATAATTGAGATTCTGTAAATCAAACTTCAACAATCTTGGAATCATTTATCATGTAGTGCTGTAAGCACAAACTTTTATACTTAAAATATTATTTTGTAGTGCTGATAGAAATAATTTAAGTCAAATCTCATTGGTTGCAACATTTGACGCACACAGCCATACACTCATCCTTTCAAGAGCCGTGCAGCGATGTGCTGCTTCGTTATATATCACAGGCACAGATAAGCTTTTGGCTGAATGTGCTCTTTTACCAACTAGTCCTGTTTATAGGTTTTTTTTTTCTTTTCTTTTCCTTTTTTTTAATCTTTTTTTAACGTGTATTCAAGGACGGAATCACATATTGTCAGATGTAAACTTTAAATATATTTAAGATTAAAAAATTATAAAAGTATGTCTCATCCTAAAATTTATTTTATATTTTTCTAAAAAAAACATACTTAAAATATAAAATTAATTATAAAATTATGTCTCACCTAAAATTTTGGCTTATTCTACTAAAAATGTTGACTCCGCTATAAAATAATTAATAATCACTAGCGTTCTAATGTGTTTCAGCCAATTAATTAGAATCAGCCAATTTGGATTTAGATGGATTGCGTGAGATTTTTTTATAAACATTTAATAGAATAAAAATGTTGACTCCGCTATAAAATAATAATAATCACAAGCATTCTAATGTGTTTCAGCCAATTAATTAGAATCAGCCAATTTGGATTTAGATGGATTGCGTGAGATTTTTTTATAAACATTTAACCGATTATATCGTCCAAACAATTGAAGAAGGAACTATTTTAACACATGATCTAAAATATTATGTTTCAAAATATATATGGGCCCTATTTATTAGAAACCACCCTTAAATAAAATTTATTGTTATTCATGTGGACCAGATTTAAACGTGCGAAAGTTATATTCCATTGCTTGTTCTACATCATCAACAGTTCTTGCAAGTAGCCGGCATCGACTAATTAGAAAAAAAACATATATATAACTAGAATTTTAATGTAATATTATTATTCTCTGCTCCAAATATCTTCTCAGTAAAAAGTAATACAACTTTATTTGGACATTTTTTTATCTGTAGCATTTTAGAAAAAAAAATTAATATATACCATCGTTTGTGAAAAATTCTCTGAACATTCGCTATGAACCACAGTACTCCAGTGGGACGTCACCTGAACCGTGACGTCCCACCAAATGAAACTGTGGTTTATTGGGATCATGTTCTGTTTGGAAATTTTTCAAAAACGATACTATAAAATAAAATAAAATTATTTTCTAATACTACATATAAAAATTTGAAAATTTTAACACTTTAGACAATATTCAGATGTCACCATCAATTGAAGAGGCATCAAATAATTTTCAAAAAGGAATGATGCCAAACTAAGTGCTGAGTTATAAGTTTATCCTAACAAAGAGAGAGGCGATGATGGCTTTCCAAATATTTCCATCCTTTTCCCCAACCATCACTATTGGTTTTTAATATGCGTTCAAAAGGCATCTCTGCATTTATTTTTCTCTAGATTGGTTTTTTTGTCCTTATGTAGGAATAAAATATTAGAGAAAATCGTGTGGAGAGATCTGAACAAACCCCGCGTTTGAAACGTGTAGACTGGACACAGGATAGTAAAATGGATTCTTCTCCATTTAGATAGAATTGGAGAGGCCATTTCCTCTCTTCGTCATTTGTACTAAATAGCCTTTCTTTTAAATGGCAAACTTTAAAGGGAACAAATGATTTTAGAAAATAAATAAATGTCCAAGCAACCTTAAGCCATTTTCTCGGCTCAATATATCAACTTTAATATAGCATAGTATGCCAATTTGATTTGATTTATTTGCAATTGGACATCTTTAGCAACCTACAAATAAAAAATATACCTTCATGAAAGAATAAATAATTTTGACAAAAGCAAATAAATTAAAATAATAATATTCAAGATTCATTGTGCCATTTTCTGACTCAAAATATCAATTTCCAATAACATAGTATGTCATTTGGTTTAATATATATAATGTTGTACTGTTTTATTATTATTGCAAGTCTTTTGACATCATCAGAAGAGTGAGGCTACATGCATAGCATGGTTTGGTCCGTGCTACGGCTCAATATTTTGAGTTTTTAAAATTCTAACGGTCGATCCGAACCGTTCAACATGATTATAAAATGAATATGTACTTGCAAACCAAATTTTATATATTTTTAGATAGATAGAAAATCACTTGATCTGAAAATTCTGGACCATCCAAAAACAATGATTTTCTACCTATCTAAAACAATAGTAAAAAAAATAAAAAAAAATATAAAATTTGGTTTGCAAGTACATGATTAATTTTATAATCATGTTGAACAGTTCGGATCGACCGTTAGAATTTTGAAAACTCAAATATTGAGCCGTAACACGGACCAATCCGTGCTATGCATAGTACCGTAGCCTCACTCTCATCAGAAACCTTCAAGTGCTAAAAAAAAGCCCCTTTATATATGCAAGAAATAAAAAAATAGGTGTTGAATACATCCTTCTTGGAACATTTGGTTCCTCTCCGTTTAGTGAAAAAATGGAGAAAAATCAATGTAAAAAAATGAAGAATATGGGCAGGGGGATATGGTTGACTCAATAAAATATAGTCAATTATTACGAGAAGACAAATGTTATCAACCAATTCTATCAATTATACAAGAATAGCGCCAATATAGAAAACAAATGTCTCCCACTGATTGGGTATTATTTAATATATTTAGGACCAATTTGTACCAATTTGTGAACGTCATGTACTATAAAGAAAAATCAATGTACTATTTAATATATTTAGTACCAATTTGTTTTGTCCGAATATGATTTGTTGTGAACGTCATGTATATTATTTGTTTATCAAAATAAAATAATTGAGCGTTGAACCAAGGAATTATATCATTAGAGGAAAATGCATTGAAGATTAGAAGATGACTGTATTAACAAACAAAATAGCTATCAAAATAAAAGAAATAAGGATATATTCTGTGTAATTTAAATAAGTTATGTATAAGATTTGGTTAATTTTAAAACAGAGAGTAATCTATTGAGTAATTTCAAAAATTAATAGTTCAATATTGTTGATACTTGATATATAGGTGATCAAATATAAATCCGACAAGCATTTTAAATTTGATGTCTAGACATCAGGATAGAATTGGGATTCATTAATTAAATTATTTCTATCTTTCTATTTTATTTGAGGAAGCTGATATGAGTACCCGCACTGTATCCGCACCTAAACTGCCATAACTGTTTGTGGGGACCGCAACCGTTTCAAAATTGTAATTTTGTTCACAAGTATTAATAGTAACATTGTGAAGTATTTATATCTATACAAGACAAGTATTTATATCTATACAATGAACTACATATATGAGATATGAATTTTCCTTAAATAACTGTACCCGCACCCTTTTTGGAAAAATTCTTGCGTCGTACCCGCATTAGGGGACCACACAACCATTCCAGAACTGTAATTTTATTTTACAAGTATTAATAGTAACACTGTGAAGTATTTATATCTATACAAGACAAGTATTTATATTTATACAATGAACTACATATATGATATATGAATTTTTCTTAAATAACCGTATCCGCACCTTTTTTTGAAAAATCCTCGCTTCGTACCCGCATTTGGGGACCACTAAAATTGTCAACAAATGTTGACTTAGCTTATGTGCGGGTAATATTTATATCTCTATTCTTGTAGTATTTATACTTACGAAACAAAGTATTTATAACTATAAGGGTGTGGTATTTATACTTATGAACTAAAGTATTTATATCTATATTACGTTGGATGAATAAGAATCTTAAAAAAGTATTGGAGTTGAAATGTTGGAGACCTTTAACCAAGAGGCATTATGTCATGGATCACATGGGCACTCTCTTTTTTATATGTTGGATCTAATACAACTAGTTTGTATGAAATTTTGGTCCAAACTATATCATAGCCAAGAGTTTTGGCAATATGAGCCCAACTTTACGAAACTTGGGCCAAACCTTGATCGCATGGTTACTAAGTGGTAAGGACATAACTTTTATACAAACATTGTATTGGATCTTGAGGAGTATATGTTATATGGATCATATGGGATTGCATGTGTACAAAAGGCAATATGTATATATGTTGCACTAATTGTAATATATTAGTATTCTCTATGGTTTTATATGAATTCATATATAATAATCGGCCCAACGGAAGTTTATTATATATGTTTCAAATAAATAATTTAAACCATATAACATTATTTTTAATAATTGGTTGTTATTAATTTTTTTTAACTTTAAATTGTAACTGTCACTTTATTAAAATAAATTTTGTATCTGAACAGATCAAGTATTTATATCTGAACACATCAAGTATTTATATCTGAACTACCAAGTATTTATATCTGAACACATCAAGTATTTATATCTGAACTACCAAGTATTTATATCTGAACTACCAAGTATTTATATCTGAACACATCAAGTATTTATTTCTGAACACATCAAATATTTATAAAAACTACAAAGTATTTATATCTGAACACATCAAGTATTTATATCTGAACTACCAAGTATTTATATCTGAACACATAATAGACAATTACATCATCTTCCCAAATCAAATTATCACAAACATCTCAAAATCTAGCAACACTGAAACACGATTGTGTATATGAAATAAAAACGAAACGATATATCATTATTAATTCACCAGAACAAAAACAAAATAAAAAAGAAACAATATTAATCTAGCTGATCACATTTCAAAATCACCGATTAAACTTGTGAGAACCAGACGAAATCGCTTCTAGTTTCAAAATCGCCTCAAAAATTGCCTCCAAATCGACCTAAAATCGCCTCCAAATCGCTGAAACCTTCGAAAAAGAAAAAAAACAGAGAGAAAGGAACATTTGAAATTCAAAATGGAAGGTCCGATAACATTGTTAGTTAGATCGGTAGTTGTGAGAACCGCAACCTTACAGTTATGGAAGTGCGGATACAGTGCGGGTACTGTAGCGCGGGTACTAAAAGAATTATTCTTTATTTTATTACATTTTTTTCACTAAACGGGGAGGAACCAAATGCATAGGTATTTCTTTTTCTTTTTGTTGCCAATTTTAATTTTCTAATAAATTAAGAACTTAGTATTTTGCCACGTGTGCCGTACTCCTTTCTCTGGTTTAGAAAAATATAACTATTTTGCGTTTGAATATATTAATCAACAATATTAACAACTTCACATTCAAATTGGAAAATGTAGTGTGGAATGCTTGTATGAATTTATGGTTTATATAATTTGGTCTGATTTAAACAATTTCTAAAGATGGAGACCCTATTATTTAATTGAACACTTTCATTAGGGGTGAGAATCTGCTGCGATCCGGGTACTGTGAACAGTACCCTGCGAATTGACAGTACTTAAAATAATTAATAGTATGACGCCAATTAATTATCAACAATTAAAGACATATTTACAACAATAGTGTAATCGTATAGAAATCATATGCTTACAAAATTATAATGAGGTAATACACTAATTAGGTTTAAAAAAAAAGAGGTAACACACTAATTAATACTGTCACCATTGTAGATGCCTATCCTCGTAATCTCCAAAACCATATTGTCAAAATTTTATACAATATATAGACCGACATTTTTATTTATCCAAAGTTTAATAGAAATTAATATTTATGTTCAGATTTGCTGGGTTTCGCCAAAAATGTCCAAACCGGTCATTTTATGGCCGGTTTCCTTTTTTTTTAGACTACGAAGAACAAGATAATGAAATCTAAAATACACTATATTACTTCGAATTTTTTGTTTAAATTATTTGTTAGATTACTTCTTTTGATTTGTAATTATCATATTTATACTAAAATACACTATATTACTTGAAATTATGTTGAATTACACTATATTACATTCAATTACGCTAAAATTATGTTAAATTACGCTAAAATACGGTAAATTCCGGTAAATTACTGTGTATCTTCATAGTGATGTATAAATAGAAACTATTTTTTGTTTCTATTCTATCTTCATAGAAATTCCTTTTAATAAAGTGGCAGTTATAGTTGAAAAAAATTAATAACAATCAATTATTAAAAATAACATTATATGATTTAAATTATTTATATAAAACCATACATAAATGACTAAATGCTAACAAAAGGTTGTTGGTGCTCATTCATTTATATAAAACCATACATAAATGGCCAGTTTTCGGAAGCCGGCCATAAAATGGCCAGTTTAGACATTTTTGGCAAAAGTCGGAAATTCTGAATATAAATATTAATTTCTAATTAACTTTGGATATTAATAAAAATGTCGGATATATAGACCTAACAAAAGAGTAGCTACTGGATTTGTTAAAGATAATAACACAATTATAGAATAATAGATATAGATGACCGTGCAATCCATAAGTCTAACAAGTTGAATGATTAATTATTTGTAAATGGATGAGCACCAACAACCTCAATATTTTAAGGATTTTATTTAGAAGTGAATATTTTAGAAAGTTAATGTGACAACCTACCAGTAAACTTTTAATAGAGGGGAGCTATAAGTACCTCCATTTTTGTACTTCTATCTTACTTTCATTTTTTAAACACTAATATCTTTAAATTTAAAACTTAAATATTAAAATAAAATGGTTAGATGTGATCTATACTATTTTCTCTACATGTACATAAAATTTTTTATCACTTTTTTATTTTGATTTTTATATGAATCAATAAAATCAATGTCCATAATTTATCATTATCAATATTTTTTTGCAATCTCTTTATATCGATCAATACAAAGTTGAAACGTGAAAAAAAAAATTATATGCATGTAGAGAAAATAATGTCACATCTAACAGTTTTATTTAATATTTGAGTTTTAAAATGTAAAGTTATTAACGTTTAAAAAATAGAGGTATGATGAAGACATAAAATGGAGGCATTTGAATATTTCTCCTTTTAATAATTGCATAAACAGATCATTCTCTTCCAACTTTTCCTGTCGAATTTAGTCGATGATACCTATAATCCATGTACAATAAAGTAATTATATATTTGTTAATGATAATAAAGAAAAATTGATAGCACCGTTTTAAGTTCAGTCGGAATGCGCAGGTAAATTGGCACTGTAATATAAAAATAAAATAAAAAAATAGTATAAGCTTGAGACCTTAACCTACAATTGGCCTGAAATAATTAATAGACAATACAACAAAACAACAAAAACCTTTTTAGTCCTGCAGAAAAGAAAATATTTTATGGGACCCCCTACAGAACACCCAAAATACATATAATTATTTTCTAATTTTTTTTTTTTTTTCAAAAATCACTTGTTGTTCCTTGTTTATTGCTAATTTGTCATAAACGACAGTTGTTTTAAATTATAAATTAAATTATTATAAACGATTCGATTTTATTACAACGGCTACCTTTCCAATATAAAAGACTTCTTACTCCAAATTAGAAATTAAATTATTAGCTAAGTTTAAATGAAGGATCTCTGGTTGCACTTGAGAGTAGGTCCGATGGGTTTAATCACCGTCAATTTGTTTTAAGATTCGTGCGGAATGCTTTAAAATTCATGCGCGTATGCTTCAATTTTCGTGCACACAATTTTAAATTAGATCGGACGGTCATCATGCTCGTTGAACCTAAAAATAGGTCCGATGAGCATCGGACCTACTCCGTTCTCCTCTGGTTGATATGCAACTTAATTTGGGAGATGTTGGGATTGTGTCTACCTACCAAGACTAGGCCCACTTATGAAAGTAAAGCTAACTATCAGTACCTAAGGCTCTTTAAACTCAACAACGGATCCATTCCAATAACCCATTCGCGTATAAATTTGTGAAAAGTACAGGTCCATTTAGGAACCAATTTTTTATTCATTAATATTAGGATATTAATAAATTAAATTGGTAGCATCATTTTTAAAAATATTCAAAATAAGTGGAGAAAAAAAATGCACAAATAAAAGCAAACTTGATCATTGAGGCCTACTCCTTGTGGGCCGTAATAATTGGGCCGCTATTAATCGTGACTCATGAACCGCATGAATGATTCATTGTGATCCTGCTATTTGTGAAAAATTATGATATCATTTAATTATTACTTTTTAATACTAAGAGTTGCAGACTTGCAGTAGCTAGCTAGCACCACGACAGCAAACACACCTGAATTGGTTTGTTGCCTAATTACCAAGTGCAATAACTGCCTGGCGAGTCCTAAGTTTCTAATTTGGGTTTTTTTTATTGTTTGAATTTTGTTGTTGTTGTTGTCTTTTTTTTTGGTGATTGAAAATTATCGTATCATTAAGGCTGGCCTTATGCATAAACTCGTCACAATAACCAAATAAATTATAAGTTTTTTTGCTCAAGAAATAAATAAATTATAAAGTTGGTTATTTGTTATCCACTCTATTTAAATTATAAATTGATAAATTTACAGTTTAACCTTTTGATTTCAACAATTTTAATGACGGTAAACATTAAAGGGAGAATTTCCAGTGTTTTCATGTAAACTTTTAAAATAACAAATGTTAATAATTAAATATACCATAAACTGAATGCGATGCTCCTTTATAAAAATAAATAAATAAAAGAAGACTGTAAAGTCATACACAATTTTTGTGAAATTGTCAGCACAAAGGAAAAGAGATCCAAACGCATACATGGCGTAGGAAGAATTGTATTTTGTTACTGTTGTATTTTATTTGTGTGAACTAATGATTGCCTTCAACTACTAACACACGTTGACAAAATATCCTGTGTAAAATAAATCCATTGTATTATCTTAACATTTGACGATACTTCATCCACGTCAACTCTTTAATTTATTCCTCATTTATCAAGCAACATAATCTAATACTTAGATCCTAGTTAAGCTGTAAAACGTGAATTAATTAGGCCGAACTCACACGGTTTAAGTCTAAAATTTAAGCCACCAATTGAGGTAGTTTAGCCTTTATTCCTTTGTGTGACTAAATTATATAACTTGTTTTATCATTTTTATTTTCGCTGCTAAACTAATTGATTTAAAACAAATGTAAATTAAAGTACTAGCATTTAATATTTGGAAATTCACGTTATTGATACTCATATAACCATTTTATTTTTGTATATCATAATGTTCATTCAGTGATTATTGGAATGTCTGTGGGTGCATCAGATACACCATCTACCATAAGGCCCCTTATTGCTGCTTTAACATTTCACCAGTTCTTTGAGGGTCTTGGTCTTGGATCTTGCATTGCTCAGGTAAACCTTTTTTTTCATTAACTGGTCTTTATTTTTTCCAATTTGCAAATTATATATATGATGATATGTCATATGTAGTCCCCTAGTCTCATATATGGTTTTGAGATAATGAAACCATGTATAACTTTCATGAAAGCATGTACATATTATGTATCTTTAAGCATACAGCTGAATAACATAAATCTTTATTCCTACAACTGCTGGGAAAATTTCGATTTAAGTCGGTGGTGATAATGTCAATCTTTTTTTCCCTGACAACTCCAGTGGGAATTATCATTGGTATTGGCATAGCATCCAGCTACAATGAGGACAGTCACATTGCATTGATTGTTGAAGGGCTTTTGGACTCTGTATCAGCAGGAATTTTGATTTACATGTCACTTGTTGATCTTCTTGCTGAGGACTTCACGAATCCGCACGTACAAAACCGCAGAATGTTACAGTTACTTATAAACATTTTCTTGCTTCTGGATGCAGGTCTAATGTCTCTACTTGCCAAATGGGCTTAAACTTTCATTATATGATAGTTATACCGATGAATCTTTACAAAAAAATTCCAATGGAAATTCCATTGTTTCACCATTTTCAATTGTTTAGTTCCTTCTGTTTTATTTTTCACAAATCATGTCCGAGGCCTCAAGCTGCTTCGGCATCTCTTATTGAATCAATTTATGACTGTATATTTTATAGTTTTTCATAAAAGGTTGTATATTTCTTAGTTGGCCCAAAATTTGTATTCTCATATTTGTTGATATATATAATTTGTATAAACTTGTTTTCATAATTTGGATCAGTATTATTGCAAAGACATAATCATTCTTTTATGAACCTGCACACTACTACAAAACACATTTATTATCCCCTTGATTATGGGGTGGCCTTTGGCATCAATAGTGTATGTAACCAGAGACAACGCTGTAATTACTTTGAACTTTTTAATGATTGATGGTGTTGATGGACCCCTCTTTTGCCATCGGCTATTTTTATCCTATCGTTGGTTTTGAGTAACTCTGCGATATCGGTTGGGTTTAAGGACCGATGGCATAGAGGTGGTGATCTTTACCATCCGTGATGTCAAATGAGCCGTCAGTATTGGATTGATCAATACTAACTGTGTTCTTTTTTGAACCGATGGCGATGTTCTCAGTGGCAAATGCTGTAAGTACATGGAATCTAGATTTTAGTATAAACCAACTTCTCCATGTATTCAACTGATGGTGATGTATTGTGTAATTAAATTTAGAGATATTATGAAATTATAATGAAATAACTATTTAATAACATACATAATATCAACTCAATAATACCAAATTAACCGACTCTTGAAATTTTTGTGTTATAATTGTTAACAGAAAGGCCCCTGCAAACCTAACTGTTAAAGGAATTATAGCATTCCAATATTCATCATTAATTACATGTCATAATTCCAAAAATAAAGCAATATATATACATGCACCCATCAAAAATTTAATAAATGTTAAACATAACATTCAACATATATTTTTTTTTTTTTTGACAAAATTAGGAAGCCCACATGTGAAACTAGAATATAGGTTTGTTACATCAATTGGTAAAGCACATATACGCCCATCAAAACTAGCTTGCTAGAGAATAGTAAGATGACTACTCATTGGTATCATAACTAAGAGTAACAGAACTAAGAAAGTTAAAACAGGACTAAAAGTGGTAATATTACATAACATCAAAAACATCCAAAATAGAACTAAGTACGTAGAGCTACACATCAGAGAATAGTAATTGCTTTAGAGGAGGAACCAGTGGATTCAGAGGAGGTTGGCATCAGTCCAACATCAACATTCTTTTTTTTTTTTTGAGAAGAACTTGGTAGAGGCTACCAAGTTGAAATTTTTATTGAATAAACGACATGCAAAGTACAGACAGACACCAGTACCCGTTTAGGAATACAACAGCACAGAAACTATCACAAACCACCACTAGTTCTTAGTTACAGGCCCAACATCCAAACACGGCTAATGGCTACTATGACCAACGCGGTACATCAACAACTTACAAAAAGAGAAAAAAACAAATTAATCTGTCATAGCTAGCCATGCTTAAGCCAAAACTCGCTTTCTCCGACCGCTCTGTCAGCCAAGATACCCGGTGGTAGGCGTGAGCCGCCGAAGACCACTGAGTTCCTGTGTTTCCAAATTGTCCATGCCGTGGCTGTGAAGTGCAGGACCCAGGTTCGTGTGTTTCGATTGCCACGCTGTGCCCTCGAGTTGAGCCATATATCTTCAATCGTTCCCCCAGGTCGCATTACGCTGTACCCCAAGATGTTAGATACGAGGTACCAGACATGGGTAGCGTAAGGGCACAGAAACAAGAGATGTGCACTTGATTCCACCGGGCAGTTGCTACACAAGAGGCAGTCCGGCTGGACGTGCATTCTTCTCCTGTTCATTACCTGATGAGTGAGCAACTTATCTCGAATAAGCATTGTTGCAAAGATTTTGACAGTAGGCGGCAATTTAGATTGCCAGATTTCCATGAACGGCCATCTCGTCTTGCCAATGCCAATAAGAATTTTGTAAATGGAGCTGGCCGAGTAAGTTCCACCCGAGCCCCACTTCCAAATAATTCGGTCCTCCTCCTGATTCAGCTCAAGTAGACTCAACTCGTCATTTTGGGGCGTCATGACATGCGATATGGAGAATGCATCAGCCAGAGAAGCCGAAGGCCGTGTCGGCCTTTCCTCCCCCGGTCCGAGCCTTGCCAATGGCCTGTCAGACCATGTGTCGTACCAATACGATATGCTCTCACCAGTCCCTATCTCCCATGTGGTGGATCGCTGAAATAGGTGATGGATTCTGACCAGTTGGTTCCAGAAAAAGGACGCCGTGTTTACCCATAGGTTCGGGCCATTGATGTAGGTGCCTATCCAGCGCAACCTAAAAACCACCTTAGCCCAGAGAGATTCGGGCTCTGTTGCCAAGCGCCACCACCATCTTAAAAGCAAGGAGATGTTTCTGTTGTTTAAATTCGGGATCCCCAAGCCACCCCATATCTTTGGAAGACAGATTGCATCCCAATTAATGAGGTGGACGCCTTGCGATGAGCTGTCATTCCTCTTCCATAGAAAGTCCCGGTGAATTTTATCGATCCGATCAGTTACCCATTTAGGTAGCTTAAAGCAAGCCATGAAATACGTCGGGATTGAGGACATGACGGAGATGATCAGTTGTAGCCGTCCACCCCTGGATATGAGCTTCCCTTTCCATCCCTGTAGCCTTTTTTCGATTCTCTCAATCAATGGATAGTAGCACAGTCGGGTCGGTCGTTGGACCGTTAAAGGCATCCCAAGGTAAGTCATAGGCAAGGTGGTATCTGGGCACCCTAGAATTGCCTTTACCGTTACTGAAGTCCCTTCATCTAAGTTGAAAGGCACGAAAGAACTTTTGTGGAAATTAATCTTCAGTCCCGACATTTTGGCAAATAGCCGGAGTATGATTTTCAGAGCAACCACCGTACTCACATCTGCATTTGCCACGCACGCCGTATCATCGGCGTATTGCATGGCTATGATGGATTCTGGTATCCGCATCGATATGGGGTCATGTAAGTTTGCATTGGCCACGCTTACCATTTTCTGAAGGACGTCGACCGCAAGATTGAATAGCAAGGGGGAGAGAGGGTCCCCTTGTCGAAGTCCTCGTTGGTGCTGAAAGAAGGAGGTAGTCTCTCCATTGATGATGACCCGGGATGATGCCGAGTGTAAAATCTGTCGCAACCACCCCAACCACTTTTGCGAAAAACCCCTCACCTCTAGGATCCGAAACAAGAAAGGCCATTCGATCGAGTCGAATGCCTTAGCAAAATCAATTTTAACTAAAACCGCGGGTCTCTTTGTCTCTGTGATGTGATGGAGAAGTTCTCGTGTTGCATTGAAGTTCTCGGAGATTTGCCGACCTTTTATGAAAGCCGTCTGATACGGTGAGATCAGGTCCGGCATGAAAGTTGCCAATCGTGTGGCCAGTAGCTTAGAAATCAATTTGGGGATGATGCTTATAATACTGATCGGACGGAAGTCCGACACTTCCTCGGGCGTGTCTTTCTTAGGAATGAAAACCACGTTTGCTTTGTTAATGAGAGAGAGATCCAGAGATTCCTCATGAAAAGCAGTGATAATTTGCATTACCTGGCTGCTTAGGGTGGTCCAGCTTTTTTGTAGAAACTCAGTTGTCAAACCATCGGGCCCGGAGGCTTTGTTTAAAGCGAGAGACTTAACTGCGAAGGTTACCTCCTGGTAAGAGAACGGGGCATCCAGACCCGTTAGTTGGTGGTTGGCCGCATACAATGCTTGAGGCCGAAACTGCATGGTTGGTGATGCTTGGCCGAGTGTTCTTGTCAGGTGTCTTAAAAAGACCTGTTTAATTTGTGCGCCCGTGACAGCCCGACCATCCTCATCACACACGGTCTCAACGCGATTTTTCCTGCAGCGAGCCGATGCACGGGCATGGAAATATCGGGTGTTTTTATCCCCCTCTCTAAGCCACCTGCAGCGCGCTCGCTGCCGCCACCGCGATTCGATGACGTTAGCAAGTTCGAAAACTCGCTCCCGCATTTGAATCCTATACCGGAATTCCTCCTGTGTTAGCGGCGTCTGTTCCTCTCTCCGATCCAACTCCAGGATTTTTGCTTTGCACTCCCTTAATTCCTCATTGCCATGTTTGAAATTGTTGAGGTGCCAGCGTCTGAGTTCCACCTGCAATCTATTAGATTTGAAAGCAAATTCATTAGTGGGGTTTGGGTCAGTGGACGGCTCATGCCAAATGCCTTCAATTATTTGTTTGACCACCGGGTAGTCCAACCAAAAGTTTTCTAGTCGAAAAGGCTTCCAATTAGAGTGTTGATGCCTACAGTGCAATAGAAGTGGGGCATGGTCCGAAACCGCCATCTCCAATGCATTGAGGGTGATAACCGGAAACTTGTCGGAGAAATTGATCGATGTGAACACTCTATCTAGTTTGGAGAAAACCGGTTGTGGTTGCTTGCTCGACCATGTATATGCTCTATTTTTAAGCGGGGTATCTATAAGACCGGTTTCCCTAATTAGATCATTGAAGAGACACATGATATCCATATCTCGGAGGTTTGCCGAGCGATCTATTAGCCATCGCACAATGTTAAAATCCCCGGCCATAATCCATGGGTTGTCAATATACTCGGCCACATGCTTGAGTTCGCTAAGGAATGAGACTTTGAGATCATCTCGTGACGGGCCATACACCGAGGTGACCGCCAATGTTTGGCCCGTGGTGGTTCGGCGTAGTACCGCCGTGATAGTGTGTCTTGTACCCCAACTTGTTAGTAGTTCGAATTCCCTTTTCCAAGCCACTAAGCACCCTCCTGATGTGCCAATGGCATGTAAAGCTACACAATTCTGGTCAAAAAAGGAAGGGAGAAGAGCCATATAATACTGTAAATTAAAGGTGCTCCATTTAGGTTCTTGCAAACATAAAACGTCACATCTCGATGTCCGAATGACATCTCTGACTACATTCACTTTCCGGGCACACCCGAGACCACGCACATTCCAGCTTAATACCTTAATTTGTTTCCAATTCATGAAAAATAAATTAGCACGATACAACAGCTTTGCAGGACCTATTATATTTATTCCAAACTCTCTGCTTCCTCTTCCTCTTCTGGATCGAGCTCGTCTTCGGAGCAAGGCTCAAAAAAGGTGTCAGGTTCGGTGCCGTAAATGGGGTCGTCTTGCACATTAGCATGCTGAGCCCGGTCTGGTTGCTCCATGGAGGGCTGGGCTTGTCTGTCCTGGTTATCTTCCACTATAACCTGCAGGAGCTGGTCGCGAGTTACCCCGAAGCCCAGAGATAGATTTTCGGCCAAGGCATACTGGACTGAGACCTCCACTAGGCCCGAGTCAGAAGAGGAGGCTGTGGCCTGGTTAGATGGGCCCGCATTGTTCGGCAGACCCGGCTCTGTGGGTTTGGTCGGCGAAGGCCCTCTTGGCGGCCCAGTTGTAGCCACTTGCGTATGTTGGGCCCTCTTGGCGGATAGCGGCTCATTAGGGACTGCAATTTGAAGATCCGGCTTCCGTTTGGTTCTAGTACTGGAGCGCAAGACTCGATTTCGGCTGTGGTCCCGAGGAGGCAGGGCACGCCACTGTTGCATTTTGGCAGCTGGTCCATTTAATGCAAGGTTGTTATTTTGGGATATAGTGAGTGTACTAGGAAGATCAGGAGCAGGATTTGTTGCCATCTCGGGGGTAGTTGACTGAGAGGACGTCTGACCTCTGTCTCTGCGCAAAAGGGAAACTTCTTTTGTCCTCTTCGGGTTTTGCAGGATTTTTTGTGGCGTGTTCTTAGGTGATGTAGGTGTCACAAGTGTGGGATTGGGAGTGTTTGTTCTCACTATCCGATTCACTACAGGCTGCTCGGATTGTGGTGAATTGGTGTGTGAACAGAGTTGATCCGGTGTGGATTGGGGCAGTGTGGCTATGGGTGCGTCCAACACTTCTTGCAGCGGCCGCCAGCTTGCCTGTGTTGAGTCCAACATCAACATTCAACATATATATAACTCTCTCTCTCTCTCTCTCTCTCTCTCTATATATATATATATCTATATATATGTGTGTGTGTGTGTGTGTGTGTGTGTATAACCGCAAAGTCTTCAGATAATGTTCGAATGGTGATCACTGAGCTTCCAAGTTTATAACTCCCCAATCCCACTCGTTAAAACCCTACGTTGTCAACAATGTAGTATTTCTAAAAATTTCATAACCATTCATTATACATAGTTCTAAAATTTCACAATTCCCCTGTGCCAAGCATCATATATTGCACATTACTCGTTCTACCATGGTATTAAACCTCCAAAACTTAACCCAACCATCTTAAGTTTTCTTCTTTGAGATGCTTCAACTAGCGGAATTGGAACCATAATTCTATGCCATTCAACTAGCATAATTCTATGCCATTCAACCATAATTCTATGCCATTCATCACAAAACTGCAACAGATAATCAATCATTTGATAAATAGATCTTTACTTTAAACAACAATTAAAAATGAAGAGAAGCTATATATATATTTGGAAGAAAACTTACACAAAACTCATGTTGTACTATTAATGTAAGCTTTGTCAACTTTGGACAATTCTCTGTGATTCAAGTTTTCATTTGTAAAAATGAATAGGAACAAAGAATGAACATGATTGCATAAACCTCTTTAAATACAGATCCATTCCAATAACCCATTCACATACACTTACCAGGTCCCTAACAAACCGTCAATCGGTGGTAGAGATAATGCTATGAATTAACTGGGCTAGATACTAGTTTCACAAGGAATCAGTAAGGTCCCTTACTGGTATAAACCAGATGTGCAATCTTGCTAGCTAGTAGTGACCACCACTATAAAAGACATTGAGTTAACATATGCATGAGATACTAATTTTACATCCCAGACTGTGAATACAACATTCATATACTTTACTTTCTCTAAGTCATATTGTTTGCTAACTTCAGGTTTAGTCTATTTAAGAATACAAAGTTTCATTGGTTTAATTAGAAAATTGATAAGAGTTACTTCTCTAAAGGGAAACTAGACTCTTATATTCTTTACTATTTTAGTTTCTTTAATGTGAAAACTATTATGAATGTGAGATGAAACCCATAAAGTGTATATTCTGGCTAACTTAAATCAAAACTGAGATAAAGGCCCTTTAACTAGTTTCCCCATCGATTTGAGTTTTTAGTATTGTTCCCACTTTAAACCATAACAAATTGTTGTTGCTTGTTCGTCTTAATTAACACCACAAACATATGTGAGGACCATCGATTTGAGTCTTTAGTAATGTTCTCCGATTAAACCATAACAAATTGTTTTTTTAGTAAGAAATAGGAGTCAAGTTCGTATTGTATTAACCTCAATTGGTGACAAGAGTTTAAAGGGTTTCGAGAGGTAAAAGACAAAAAAAATAAAAAATTAGAAATGAAAAACTTAATCAGAAACTTCCCCTCAGTTTTCAGGCTCTTCTCTTGATTTTTTTGCAATTCTAAATTTAAAAAAATATCATAGCGGCACCAACACATGCATCTTCTCGCCAGCTTTCTGAAAAGTGGTTATTTGCTGAAATCGGACACTCACCGTTTTAATGGTTGTTTGAAGTTTCGTTGTCGGATATCGTCTTTTCGGTGAAGATATCGCCTCTTTTGCCTTATCATTCGCCCTAGCCTCGTCTGTTTAGATTTACTTGACAGAGAACAGCCATATACAGGGAAGGGAAGAGATGTTTTGGAAATGACTTAGAAAAAATAGAGATGCATTATACCAGGAAGGCATGGATCGATGACGTGGAAAAAATTGTATTTTTTTCATCACACACGGATTATAAAGTAAAACCGTGTAGAATTGTTGGAGCATCATAAAATGCCCGTCTGAAACGCACTCCAAAACTTCCGAAAATGTTCTCCAACATTCATACACGGTTTCTTGTAAAAAAAACAGTGTACAATTTGACCATATTTTCGGAGCAAATTTTTTGAAACTATATTTTTTGGCTTTGGACACGAATTTAATAGAATGTTCATATATTAATTTAATGTTTTTGGCTATGGACACAAATTTACTCGTCACTACACTAAAGACTGATTCTTGAAAAATGTTCATATTTTTCTATCATTGAGATCACCAATATAAATAGTGATAACCATTCCAATATTAATGGATTTATTTTATTTTTGAGTTAAAATGAGATCAAACATTTTAACTTATATATTCACTCGTTACTACACCAAAACTGATTCTTAAAATATAATTAAAATAAAAATATTCATATTTTTCTATCATTGAGATACCAATACATATATACATATACATATACATATATATATATGTGTATACATATATGTATATATATATATATGTATATATATATATATATATATATATATATATATATATATATATATATTGTGATTACCATTCCAATATTAATGAATTTTTAACTGAGACAACGGGCTATGATTACTATAGCATGTATAAGCTATGCTAAAGAGTATTTAACAATAAAAGCTCTTTTAGATAAGCCATTAATATATACCATCTTTTATAAAATAAGCTTCCACGCATAATATAAAATCACCCCATAAGTAATTTTGGAGCTAATGTACCAATCTATCATATGAATGCTACTAATTTTGGTACTTTCATACTATATGTTTCAAAATTAAACTATTAATCTACAATAATTCACATGTAGGGCTTTCGTACTACATGTCCCAAATTTAACAATGGATGTAACTCTTAAATACAAAAATGCACACACATTATCACTCTGGGCCTTACTAAATCAAAGGCTTTAATATAGGCCCTTGGCCCTTGGGCCTAGTAAATGTAACCCATGTCAAACACTCGAAATGCCGAAACCAGCTGGCCTTTTATGAATACGGTCTATAGAGATGTATTGTTCCTTCAAATGGAGAAGTTACATTTAACCAAGATATCAAGGGGGCACTTGGGAAATATTTTCAAAGGTTCATTCTTTAATTTCAAACAACGATTGGCATGAGCTATATATTTAAAACCAAATATCCAGAACTCTTTAATCTTCACCAGCAAATCCCTATCTTAATTTATTTTAAAGTGGTGTTAGATGAAGACCGTCTTTATACTTTTCTCAACCCTTTATCGTTCTTATAAAATTGTTTAAATAAAGAAACTTTATGATGTCACACAACTTTAATTATCCATTGCTTTATACATACACCTGGAGAAGAAAAGGATAGTTCACATCACGAGTACAAAAAGAGCTTGACTATCGTCATACAGTGTCATAGTTAATCATGCAAAATTAATTCCTTTATTTCAATAACAAACGTGCTACACATGAAAAAAAAAAATATATATGACCAAATTAACGCAACACGTACGTAGGATCATTTATAAGAAGTAGACAACCAACACATTTGTCACCAATCCTCAACAAATAAATTGAAACAACCCCAATTTGTCTTTTACAATCTTACTATCACTTTTCCACTACACTCTACAACAGATCATGGATAGGATGCAAGTGCAGCACACAGAGAGCTAGAGAGAAACATCGAAGAATGTCGACAAACCAAGGGTTTTCATGGTACATGTGGCAAACATCGAGTATGGGGTTTAAAGGAACTGATGGTTTTTCGGTGTACGGCAATTCGGGGCAGTTAGTTTTTCATGTTGATAACTTTTATCCAGCCCGGATTCGATTGCAAATTGGTGATAGCTTTTGTGATTGTAATGAATCAAATACACTAGAAAACTTCTGCGGATTTTCCTTCTTGTTGGGTTGGGTTATTGGTAAAGGATTCTCCTTGTATGGACATGCTAATAATTAATGAATGTAGTTCTTAATCAGTCTTTTAAATGGCAATGCCAATGCCCCCACTTAAATTGTTTAATCTCTGAGTCTAACAGTTTTATGGTCTTCTAAATCTAAATTTTTTTCAGGGCCCCACGGTTTTATGGTCTTCTAATTGACAATGTTGATCATGTTTATTTTTTGTAGTGATCCTATAATGTTAATTATTAGTTGCTTATGCAACTATAATGCAAGTGATGAATTACAAATTAAAATAATAATATTGTAATTGGGTCGACTGAGATTGAGATCGATGATATATAAACACCCATGCATGCATGTTAATGTATATATGGAATTCTATGTAAAATAACAGACTAAATTTTGATATCGGGACGAAAGAACACAAGATCTAAATTTTGATGAGGGCGCATCGGATGGGCATCAGACCCAAATCGGTCTGATGCTTGCTTGGAACCGTCTGATTCGCTTCATGATCGATCCGTGAGCGGTTGATCCATACGAATATTAAAGCAGCGCACACGAATATTAAAGTGAAACGCACGTATCATGAAGCTAATTAGACGGTTCTTAATAGGTCGACCGACATCCGATGCCCATGAGACGGGGTCCGGTCCCACCTCAGAGATATGGATGGAGCCATGGAATGTCAAGCCCCGTTGCCATTATGTATATGAAGAGTACGGCGCGTAGTGAGATACTGAGATTGAGTTTGCTTTGGGCACAAACTTAGCAATCTCCTTAGTCCTTACCCAGTTCATGGCTCGGAATTGGCAACCCTTGTCTAGATTTTTTTTTTCCAGCTAGTGATGTAATAGGATTTGATAAGTTCCTCCTTTCGTATATTAAAATTAGTCTAATTATTTATCAAAAAATAATTATGCATTAAATGCTTCTTATAATGCTCATCATTTCTGTGTTTGAATATTGGACAGGCCATATGGACAAGAAAATCAAGATGGCAGCAGCTCAGTGGTTGCCGGATGAGTTAGATGCTATTCCTTTGAGCGTGTGGGATCCAAATGACATGCAAATGGTGGTGTACCAGCCGGAGATAGCACAGGCTAGGCACATAGGAGGGGCAGCTGGCTCGCCAGCAGATTGATGATATGACGCACGCTTCTCCTTTTTGCACACATCCGAGTCTAGGCGTAGTTTCCTTTAGTCCTATTTTGATAGGTGGCTTAGCTTACATGATATTTTCTATCACAGTGTTTTGGTGGACCTTAAAACGAAGGGCATTTGTCTTTTGCTCTTTGTTAGCTTTTGTGGTTATTTTCTAATACTTGGGACCTGATACTATGGATTTGTAAGTTACCGTTATGTTTCTTATATGAAACGGGCTCATATGCCTTTTTTCAAAAAAAAAAAAAAAAAAAAAAATGCTTCTTATAATTAAAAATTTAGGGTATATATGGAGGATAACTTACTAAAATTATTGAAAGTACGTATTTCTTATAAAAAATTAGCATCCGAGTTATTATGTTCAAAATTCAGTTAATTTTTTTTTGATAAATATTAAGTTAAAAATTTAACTTTCATCTTTACTTTAAAGAAAATGCCAAGACATTACAAGCGGATAATATTTTAATTAATCTTTTACGATCTTTTGATATGGCTACCTCATCTCTCTTAGTTTCAAACCTACCTTCTCAATTATCAATACAAGATTTTGTAGCCAAATGAAAAGGCAGGCATAAATGAGAAAAAAAATTATACATAAAGAAAGAGAAAAATTAAGCGATTTCGATGATGATTATAATTGCCTAAAGAAAACAAATAAATCTCTCTCATAGTGCCTGAAAAGTATACAGGGTGTAGTTATTTTAAGACTAATTAATTGCACGTCCACTAATTAAAAGAAATGAAACCCATATCTATAGGTACGCACTAATTGAAACGAATGTTTACTTGTATCGTGGAATTTGTTGTGAGAAATTATTATTTGGAAAAGATATTGATGGAATATTTAATCTTGCTATATATACTAATTATCTAATTAATAGTTATTAATAATTTTGTGAGCATTTTTAATAATATAAAGACTATAAATTAACATATAACAAAATTAGGGAAATAAATTATTGTAAAATATAACGTTGCAAGTGAAGGTAAACAAATAATTTACAATATTCAACATTGTCAAATAAAATATAAAGATATAATTTTGAAAGAAAAAATAATTTAAATTTTGATCTGCCTTTAAAATTTTGTTTTTTAAATACTACAAATTAAAAAAATCGGCGTACTAAGGGTTGTATTGGGTCGGAAATTAAAAGAAATGGTAAAGGAAATATCAGGATTGGGATTTTGGGCTCAACCCAGAAGATGAAAAATATGATTGCATGAATTTTGTAAATATAGTGGGCTGAGATTTGTGTGGGCCGAGAAAACACATTTCATTACACTTTAAAAGATTCGGGCTTGATATTAGCTTACTAAAATAAAAAATTTGGGCTTGGCTAGGACTGGAATAAAACCTTACGCAGAGAAATGAATAAGTTCATAAAAGTTCAGGTAGCAAGAAATTATGGCCCTTAATGATGTTAATTATCTCCTGGCTGCATCTGCCAAGATCACTAAAAAAATGATGTTAATTAAAAAAGATACACTTCAAGATCTAAAATTAACCAAGAAAAATAAACTATTAAAAAAATCATATGTCCGTACAAGATAAGTACAGAAGAAGAAGAAGAAGAAGAAGTACATGAATGATTATAGGAATGATTTCAAGTAGTGATTAATTTCATATTTAGCGGGATATCTTACTTAACATACTCATTTTACTGAGAAGGAGAATTAAACAACATGATATATTTTTTTTTAATTTTTAACATGAATAATTTTAGCGTAACTTTACATCAAATAAACGGACTGGAAGGTCAACAAAATAAAACTTGAATTTTTATTTTCTGAAAAATATATGGTATTACATATGCTATTTATATGATCACAAAACTTGCAATGAGGAAATGATTCAATAAATTAGGTCAAGGTAAAATGAGGTTTTGAAAAAAATAGTAATAAACAGTCATTTGGTTTTTATCTGACAATTTAGAAGTATAGAAAGGATATGCTACATTCAATTTGTTTTTAAAATGCAGGTTCTAACAAGAATGTTGATGTCTTTAGTAATACTGATCCAAATTATGGAAAAAAAGAATTTATACAAATTAAATCAATAAAAAATGATTATACAATTTTTGAGTTTCCAACTATAAAATATACAATCATTCATCAAAAAATATAAAATATACAATCATTCATAAAAATAATATAAAATATACAATAAAAAAATTATGATTCAATAAAAAATGCCGAAGCAATAACGTGATGCCTTGGACTTGGTTTTTAAAAAAATAAATAAAGAAAGGAACTCAACAATTGGAAAATGCTGAAACAACATTCAATAAAAAACATAAAAATTGTAAAGATTCATTGGTAAACTCTCCTCAAATGAAGCTTTAAACCCATTTGGCAATTAAGCAGAGACATTAGACCTGCACCCAGAAGCAAGAAAATGTCTATAAGTAACTGTAACATTCCGCGGTTTTGCACGCGTGGATTCATGAAGTCCTCGGCAAGAAGATCAACAAGTGACATGTATATCAAAATTCCTGCTGATACAGAGTCCAAAAGCCCTTCAACAATCAATGCAGTGTGGTTGTTCTCATTGTAGTTTGATGCTATGCCAATACCTATGACAATTCAACGTGTTCATATGTCATTTTGCGTAATTTACCGTATTTTAGAGTAATTAAACATAATTTAGCGTAAATTAATGTAATATAGTGTAAT
This sequence comes from Carex parvula, assembly GCA_025461045.1. NCBI lineage: Eukaryota > Viridiplantae > Streptophyta > Magnoliopsida > Poales > Cyperaceae > Carex > Carex parvula. The sequence goes on along the minus strand of JAJGRW010001042.1, from coordinate 1,147,409 downwards.
TCAACATAATTTCAAGTAACTTAGCGTATTTTAGTATAAATATGCTAATTATACATCAAAAGAAGTAATCTAACAAATAATTTAAACAAAAAACTTGAATTTTCAGTGTTAGATTTCATTATCTTACTCTTCATAGTGTCTCTAAAAAAAAAAAGAGAGAAACCTGTCAAAATCTAGCCGGTTTCTGGGAGAGGAGGAAACCAGCCAGATTCTAGCCGATATGGATATTTTTCGAAATACCTAGCGGTTATGAGCACATTTGTATATTCCTATTAAATTTTGGATATTAATAAAAATCTCGGCCTGGCACGTAGGCCCTAATGGTCCATTTATAAAAATGATACTATAAGAATATTATTATTTGTGTAACTTTAATGAATACGTATACAAGTACAATACATATAATATCTATTCTCAACAAATATAGATATAAAAATACTTTATTATATTCATAAACATCTCTAGTTTTAAATTCGTCGACGTTTCATAGTGCAATAAATGGATCAAAATAATTTTTCTAATATAATATTGGGATATTATTACTTGTGTAACTTCAATGAATAAGAATACGAGAGTACTTTATCAAATAAAAAAGAACACGGATAGATATAGAAAAAGTACTTCCATCCGAAGTGTATTATATCTGTAAACATCTCTAGTTTCAAATTAAGTTATCGTCTCGTCGTGCAACAAATGAATTAAGATTTTTTTTAAAAGTAATAATAGAATATTATTACTTTTATAACTTCAATGAACAAGAATACGAAAGTATGAAAAAAAATATTTTTTATGAAGTAAAAAAGAATACGGATAATATCTATTCTCAACAGATATAGAAATAAATACTTCCATCTAAACTGTATTATATCCGTAAACATCTCTAGTTTCAAAGTCGTCGTCTCATCGTGCAACAAATGAATTAAGATGATTTTTTTCAAAAATAATAATGGAATATAATTACTTGTGTAACTTCAATGAATAAGAATATGAGAGTACAGAGAAAATTATTTTTTTATCAAATAAAAAATACAGATAATATCTATTCTCAACGGATATAAAAAAAAAGTACTTCCATCCGAACTGTATTATATCCGTAAACATCTCTAGTTTGAAAGTCGTCGTCTCGTTGTGGAACAAATAAATTAAAATGATTTTTCAAAATTAATAATAAATTAAGGTGTCAAATGATGTCGACACTCTATGTACCTAGCTAGCATTTGATGCAAATTTATTATATCCATGCATTTGATGTCAAATGATGTCGACACTGTATTATATCCATGCATTTTTCAAAATTTGTAAATTTATTAAACACAGGATTCATGACATTTGATGCAAATGCAGCAAGCTAGCATTGGGATTGCCAGCTTAATTTTGATTAACAAATTAAGAACTAAGAATAACGCTGTATCCGGAGAAATAAATATTTCAATGATAAAAAAAAATGCATGGATAATGTTTATTCTCATTGGATAATATAAAGTTACTTAAGAAGAATCTGAGAGTATGAATAAAGTTAATTTTTATCGAATAAAAAATAATTACATATAAAGTCTATTCTCCATAGTATAAAAATACTTTCATTCAAGTTGTAATTGTCATGAACTCGTCGTGCAATAAATGAATTAGGATGATTTTTCAAACAAAACGAAATTGATTAAGGGTCAAAAGAATGTCGACACTCTTTTGATAGAACAAATTATCATGATTAATTTTTGTATAATTACACGTAGGCAATAGAGCAAATCTCTTAAACACAGAAAGATGCTTCCATTTGACAGATAAAAAAGAGAGCATGTGCATCCTAACTCGTAAGACTATAAAGTTCATTTCTAACCAGTAAATTCTTCTTTAGCATATTGGATGGCTATCCTAAAAAAGTTATATGGGAAACATACATTGTAAATTATTCAAGATTTCATTCGACTGACATAGTGACATCAAGTCGCGTGTCGTAATATGATATGATATATATATATATATATATATATATATATAGAGGAGGGATCGGATGACACCTCTTTTTGGTGACATCTCTTTTACCACATCTATTTTTTAAAACTTTAATAACTCAAAATTTAAAACTTAAAAGTCAAAATAAAACCGTTGGATATGATCACATCATTTTATCTATGTGCTCATAAAAAATTATCACATTTTGATTTTGTTTTTATGTGAATCAATAAGTTGAAAAATTAACGTCTAGAAATTATCCACATTAGTACGTTTTTTACAAGCTTTTGATGACAACCAAAACAAAATTGAAATGTCATAATTTTTTACACGTGCATAGATAAAATGATATAGATCATATCCAACGGTTTTATTTTGACTTTTAAGTTTTAAATTTTGAGTTATTAAAGTTTTAAAAATGGATGCATGGTGGAGGCATGAAAAATTGAGGCATTGGAACCCTCCTCTATATATATATAGATAGATAGAAATTTATTTTGTTTTGACCGTTACTGGAACCTTTCATTCCTTTCCTGAGGTTGGGAGCCAACTCTCTTTTTCGTCTTTTCGTTTTGAGGCCGAAAAGAAAAGAGCCGTTTTTTTTAATTTGTAGTATTTCAAAAATAAATTAATTAAATTTATAGTATAAAATTGGAAAAATCTCAAAATATTGTATAAAATTTGTGCTTCCGTTTCTCCTATGTTGTATTTTTGTGGGATCCAAATCTACTACTTTTCAAAATCCCTGCTATCTCTGCTCTTCTCTATCTCTCTCCACTCTCTTCCACTCTCTTCTCTTTCTCTCTCCTCCATTTTTCAAGAGAGATAGAGAGCAAAGTGGACAGCAGCACCCTGCTATTCTTCTTAAAATAGCTGCATAGTTGGATCCATTTTCATGAGCCAGAGTTAGAACCTTATCTATTATGTAAGAAGCACAAATTCGATATTGTTTTTTCATGTTATCAAAAAATGCCGTCATATATTTTATTTCTAAAAACAAAAAATTGTGCAATAAAAGCACCTTTTGCTCTACCTTATGTGTGTCGTTATTTTAGTTAAAAACTGACACGAGAAAGCTTTATCCAGCATATATAGACTTATTAGTCACCTAACATAATATATATGAGGAGGGTTAAAATGCACCCTCCCTTTTGTGCTCCTAACGTGCACCCTCCCCTCATATCTTTATTTTCAAAGTTCAAATAGTCGATTCGAACCTTCCAACGTGTTCTTCATATTAAAATGTGCTTGGAGACCAAATTTTACATTTTTTGGAAATTTTTTACTATTTTTTCACAATTTTTGATTAAACTAAACAATAATAAAAAATTCAGCAAAGTGATGATTTTCAAAAATTGTGAAAAAATAGTAAAAAATTTCCAAAAAATGTAAATTTGGTCTCCAAGCACATTTTAATATGAAGAACACGTTGGAAGGTTCGAATCGACTATTTGAACTTTGAAAATGAAGATATGAGAGGAGGGTGCACGTTAGGAGCACAAAAAGAGGGTGCATTTTAACCCTCCTCAATATATATATATATAGAGAGAGAGAGAGTGTGTGGCTAATATTAAAACGTTTGTTCCTAGCCCCCGGTGCAATCAAGTTATTTTCGGATTTTCAAAGTTCAAACGGTCGATCCGAACCGTTCAACATGTTCTCTATATTGAAATGTGCTTGGAGACTAAATTTTATATTTTTTGGAATTTTTTTACTATTTATTAAGCCACTTTGAAAGTTGCTGATCACATGGTCCAGAATTTAGTTGCACTGTTTTTACTGTTCATCCGGATCAGCAATTTTCAAAGTGGCTTAATAAATAGTAAAAAAATTCCAAAAAATGTAAAATATTTAGGATATTTTGGCCTGTTGGCATAGGTGCCTGCTTTGTATCCTTCTCCTTACAGACGGTGCCCGTGTGCCCATTTTTCCAGCACCGGCCGCACTTGGCCGGGTTACGGCAGCTCGCGATGGAGTGACCGATCCTACAGCACCGGAAACACCAGCCTTTCCATTCGACAAACCTTGGAGATGGTGGGAAACGTAGCGGTGTCGGGCTGTGTGGGGAGAGGTAATAGGTCGGGGAGCGGGGAGAATCTGGTGGGGATGCAGTCGGGGAGGTGGCCGGGGTGGTGACAGGTTTTGGGGTGGTGGCTTTGGGTGGAGGATTAGGGTGGGAGTAGATTGTCAGCACTTGAGCATAGGTGGGGCGTGTTTGGTATGGTTTGTAGACTTTTGTTCTTGGAAGGTAAATTTCCGGCGTTTGGGTGCCGCCGGCTCTCCAGTGATCAGGGAACCATCGTTTGCGCCTAACCACCTGCCACTCCGATTGCTTTGGTGGACCGGACGCCATCTCCTCTCTCTCTCTCTTATCTTTGCTCTTCTCTATCTCTCTCCACTCTCTTCTCTTTTTCTCTCCTCTTTTTTTCAAGAGAGAGATAGAGATCAAAGTGGACAGCAGCACCCTGCTATTCTTCTTAAAATAGCTGTAGATTTGGATTCATTTTCATGAGCCAAAGTTAGAACCGCATCTAATATGTAAGAAGCACAAATTTGATATTGTTTTTTCATGTTATCAAAAAATGCCATCATATATTTTATTTCTAAAAACAAAAAATTGTGCAATAAAAGCACCTATTGCTCTACCTTATGTGTGTCGTTATTTTAGTTAAAAACTGACACGAGAAAGCTTTATCTAGCATATATATATAGACTTATTAGTCACCTAACATAATATATATATATATATATATATATATATATATATATATATATATATATATATATCTATATTGTGTAGAAGTAAATAAAAAAACATTTAATGGTGTATTTACAAAAATGATGAAACTATTTCCTTTACAAATACTATTACTTGTGTAACTTTAATGAATAAGAATATGAGAGTACGAAGAAAATTATTTTTTATCAAATAAAAAAAAGAATACAAATAACGTCTATTGTCAACGGATATAGATATCAAATTACTCTCATCCGAACTGTATTATATCCGTAAACATCATTAGTTTCAAAGTCGCCGATGAGTCGTGCAACAAATGAATTAAGATGATTTTTCAATAAAAAAAATAGATTAAGGTGTTCAAAGATTTCGACACTCTATTGGTAGAACAAATAATCATGATTATTTTTTTATAGTTACATGTAGGCGAAGAGTAAATTTATTAACCACAACGATTCATGACATTAGATGCAAATGCAGCTAGCAAGCATTGAGATTGCCAGCTTAATTTTGATTAACAAATTGAAAGCTAAGAATAACGTTCTCTGGAGAAGTAAATATATCAATGATCCAAAAATTTATGAATAATGTCTATTCTCATTAATTAAATGCAGATATATAAGTTAATTTCATCCAAACTGCTCCGTAAAATATCTCTAGTCTCATTGTCATCGACTTGTTATGCAGCAAATAAATTCAGATAATTTTTTAAACAGAAAAATAACAAAACTAATTACTATCGAATATTATTACTCAGAAACTTTAGAAAAAAGACTATGAGTACAAAAAATAATTTTTTATTAAATAAAAATAAATACGGATAATGTCTATTCTCAACGGATAGATACATAAAAATACTTCCATCCGAGTTGTAACTGTCATAAGCTCGACGTGCAATAAAATATAAATGAATTAGGATGATTTTTCAAACAAAATAAATTGATTAAGGTGTCAAAAGAATGTCGTCGACACCATAATGTTAGAACAAATTATCATGATTAATTTTTTTATAATTATACGTAGGCGATATATCAATAGAAGTATCTAATAACATGAAGATGCTTGCTTTTGACAGATAAAAAAAAAAATATGTGCATCCCAAGACTTTATAGTATATTTCTAGGAAGCAAATATGCTGCGATTCTAAGGGATCGCAGGATCCTGTGATTCTAATCCCAACTATTCAAATGATAAAATTCAGAATTTTTTTGAGAAGTCAGTTTTTGTGCACGAATCTCGAGGGCATAACATTTCGCTAATTTTGATTAACAAACTAAAAACTAAGAATAACGCTGTGTATTCGGAGAAATAAATATATCAATGATTAAAAAAAAGTGTGGATAATGTTTATTTTCACTGGATATAGTTATAAAGTTACTTGCATCTGAACCGCATGTGTATCTATCCGTAAACATCTCGTATAAAGTTAAGTTTGACAAAGAAGAGTCTGAGAGTACGAATAAAATTAATTTTTATCAAATAAAAATTAATTACGGATAACGTCTAACACATATATAAAAATACTTTTACTGAGCTATAACTGTTATGAACTCGTAGTACAATAAATGACTTAGGGATCATTTTTCAAACAAAACTAAATTGATTAAGGTGTCAAAAGAATGTCGACACCCTAACGATAGAACAAATTATCATGATTAATTTTTTTATATTTACACGTAGGCGATAGTCCAAATTTATTAGACACAGAATACATGATATATTAATAGAAGTACCTAATAACATGAAGATGCTTGCTTTTGACAGATATAAATAGAAGCATGTGCATCACAAGACTTTAAAGTATATTTCTAACCAGTAAAAAGTGGCAAATTCTTCTATGGACATAAGGATCTATTTGTAAAATGAGCATATTTTCATTTTCAAAGTTCAAACAGTCGATCTGACCGTTCAACATTATCTCCATATTAAAATGTACTTGGAGGTCAAATTTTACATTTTTTTGAATTTTTTTACTATTTATTAAGATGGGTACAAAATTCAATGGTCTGAATTTGACTAATTTTGTAAAATACTTAATAAATAGTAAAAAAATTCAAAAAATGTAAAATTTGACCTTCAAGTACATTTTAATATGGAGATAATGCTGAACGGTCGGATCGACTGTTTGAACTTTGAAAATAAAAATATGTTTATTTTACAAATATGTCCTTATATCCATAGAAGCCTCCCTCGTAAAAAGTTATTGGAAACATAGTTTGTAAACTATTCATGATTTCATTTCATTCCGCTGACATAGTTATGGCCTTATGGGTGGTTTTTTATTTGGTTTTGACCATTGCTGGAACCTTTCGGTCCTTTCCTTATCGAGGTTGGGAGCCACCCTTTTCTCTTTTTTGTACTGAACGTCTTGGCACCTCTCAATAAAAGTACTTTTTTGGTCAAGGAAAACAAAAAAATACTTCCAGCCTTTTCGTTTGAGGCTGAAAACAAAACAGAGCCGTTTTTATTATCTGTAATATTTTTAAAAATAAATAAATTAAATTTATAGTATAAAAATTGGAAAAATCTCAAATGATAGCAATTTTTTTAATTTATAGTCTAAAAATTAAATTCCATGAGCTAGAGTTACAACTGCATCAAATACGTAACTTTTTTAAAAATAAAAAAATTGTTGTTATTTTCATGTTTTAAAAAAACGCCGTCATATTTTTAAAGATTTTTTATTGCTGAAAAATATTTATGTTATTTCTAAAAACTGAAGTTGTGCAATAAAACACCTTTACTCTCCTCTTCTTTTTTTTGGCTCTCCTTTTTGGTGTGCCCTTAAAAGGAATACGGATAATATCTATTATCAACAGATATAGATATAAATATGCTTTCATCCGAACTTTATTATATCTGTAAACATTATTAGTTTCAAAGTCGTCGACTCATCGTGCAACAAATAAATTAAGATGATTTTTTAATGAAAAAATAAATTAACATGTCAAAAGATGCATGTCAACACTCTATTAATGAACAAATTATCATGATTATTTTTTTTATAGTTACACGTAGGCGTAGAGTAAATTTATTAACCACAAGGTTCATGACATTAGATGCAAGAACAGCTAGCTATGCCAGCTTAATTTTGATTAACAAACTAAAAATTAGGAATAAGGATATATCTGGAGAAAATATATCAATGATAAATAAAATACGGATAATATTTATTCTTATTGGATATAGATATAAAGTTACTTTCATCCAAACTGCGTGTCATATCCGTAAACATCCCTAATCTCGTTGTCACCGACTTGTGCGGATAATGGTTAAACTAATTACTATTTGAACATTATTACTTGGAACACTTTAAAGAATAAGAATCTGAACGTACAGATAAAGTTAATTTTTATCAAATAAAAAATAAATATGGATATTGTCTATTCACAAAAGACATATATAAAAATACTTCCATCCGAGCTATAACTATTATCGACTCGTCGTGCAATAAATGAATTAAGGATGATTTTTAAACAAAACAAAAATGATTACGATGTCAAAAGGATGTCGACACTCTTTTGATAGAACAAAATTATCATGATTAATTTTTTTATAATTACAGATAGGCGATAGAGCAAATTTCTTAAATACAGGATCATGACATTATAAGATCCACTTAATAACATGAAGATGCTACCCCTTGACAATAAACAAAAGAGCATGTGCATCCTACGAAGTGGAAAGAAATGAACTGAAGTATATTTCTAACCAGTAAATTGTTCTTAGTATATTGGATGGCTATCCTAAAAGTTATTGAAGAAGACAGTTTGTAATTAAACTATTGAAGATACGATACGATTTCAACCTTTCCCTTTTTTCTTTTGTACTGAATGTCTTGGCACCTCTCAATAAAAGTACCTTTAAAGTTTATGCTAATATGTTTTAAACAGATAGGATCCAAATTCAAACTGTGCTTTATTGCGGATATCTTGATGCCGAGGATATAAATTGCTGTTGCGGTAACCAAGGAAAGCAAATGGATGGATGTCGACATACATGTATGCATGTCACCTGCCTAAGACTAAGGGGTTTTCATCTGACAATTGAGAAGTATAGAAAGGATATGCTACATTCAATTTGTTTTTAAAATGCAGGTTCTAACAAGAATGTTGATGTCTTTAGTAATATTACTGATCCAAATTATGGAAAAAGGAATTTATACAAATTAAATCAATAAAAAATGATTATACAATTTTTGAGTCTCCAACTATAAAATATACAACCATTCATCAAAAAATATAAAATATTCATTCATAAAAATAATATAAAATATACAATCAAAAAATTATGATTCAATAAAAAATGCCGAAGCAACGTGATGCCTTGAACTTGGTTTTTAAAAAATTAAATAAAGAAAGGAACTCAACAATTGGAAAATGCTGAAACATCATTCAATAAAAAATAAAAATTGTAAAGATTCATTTGTAAACTCTCCTCAAATGAAGCTTTAAGCCCATTTGGCAAGCAGAGACATTAGACCTGCACCCAGAAGAAAGAAAATGTTTACAAGTAACTGTAACATTCTGCGGTTTTGCACGCGTGGATTCATGAAGTCCTCGGCAAGAAGATCAACGAGTGACATGTATATCAAAATTCCTGCTGATACAGAGTCTAAAAGCCCTTCAACAATCAACGCAGTGTGGCTGTTCTCATTGTAGTTTGATGCTATGCCAATACCTATGACAATTCCCACTGGAGTTGTCAGTGAAAAAAATATTGACATTATCACCACCGACTTCAAACGAAAATTTCCCTGCAGTTGTAGAAATAAAGATTTATGTTATGCAGCTATATGCTTAAAAGATACAAAATATGTACATGCATCATGCTTTCATGAAAGTTATATTTGATTGAAATATTACATTAGAAATACTAACAATTATGTGTTGCATTTTACTCAAGAAAACTATTAATTATGTTATACATGGTTTCATTATCTCGAAACTTTATATGAGACCTAGGGACTACATATGACATATATCATCATATATAATTTGCATTTGGAAAAAAAGGACTAGCCATTAGAACATAATATGTAGTACTAGTCAATGTTTACCTGAGCAATGCAGGATCCAAGACCAAGACCCTCAAAGAACTGGTGAAATGTTAAAGCAGCAATAAGGGGCCTTATGGTAGATGGTGTATCTGATGCACCCACAGACATTCCAATAATCACTGAATGAACTATAATTCCCAGTTCCAATACCTTCATTAAGGAAACAACAGAAGTAAACTTTAGTTGCACAATTCAAAATTGGTCAATATATTAGTCAAGGTGCAAGTTCTATTGATGATAATAATCATCTTGTTTCTAACTTTTGATATGACACGGTTACGAATAAGTTGACTATCTCGATCACCGTTGGTTGCAGCGTCAACCATCATGGCAGCACCATGAGTATGCCCGTGCGAAGCTTGAGTATGCACATGCACATGATCTGCATGCCCCCGCTCTGCCTCAACGGTTGCCTCCAAATCGTTGACTGAAGATGCCGCCTTCTTAAAGTGTCGCCTGCCGAAATATCCAGTTGCAATTGTGTCCATCATTAGTGTACCTATCAATCGTGTGTTAGATTACTAATCATCACAATTTCGGATTATAACAGTTTGCTCAAATGTCGCCATGTACACCAAAGGAGAAGGAAAGAGAATTGTAGTATGATAAATTATCTCTATGCATCGATGATCTCGATCCGTAGATAGAAATATATACACAAAACAAGTTAACAAGCAATTAATATTAAGATTTCATTTAATGTTTATTTGTAGATAATTTTGATGAATTTCTTTGATTTCTCTCATTTCAAGATTTAAAAAAACATACATGGAATTTGTGGAATATCAATAAATGTGCACAACTGAAAAGTTTACAATTTGATATGTATTATAAAGTTGCAGCATGATATGAATTCAATCTCATGGGACCAACTGTAATAGCTATTCTGGCTTGGATTTTTAACTTTTTATATAGATCCATCTTCAAAACAAAATTGATATAGATCAAAAGGGTTTTAGTATAGTGTTTCTTTTTTAGCAAATAGTAGATACTAATGACCATTAAATGCAATATTAACTACAAAACCCAATTTTCATATGACATGGATTTGTTTCTTAATGGGACCTTAAGCCATCCATTTCAGGTCCCTTTTTCTAAATCATATATTTCAATTTCATTAACTATAGTTTCAATTTTTTCTCCAAAAGTTTATTTACTGAAATATTAATTTAACATCTTGACTTTAAGAATATTTATTGCATGTGGAAATTTATCATAAGATATAAGAATGGCATTTCATGTACCCTCTACATCTACCAACAATAACATATAGTGTATATATATATATATATATACCTACGGGATATTTGCTTATTTGCCACCCCCACCCCCCCATTAAAAAAAAACAGTAGCATGTTTAAATAATAGTAAAGTCACTTTGTATGAAAAATATCCGCAGATATGCTTAAAAGTTTTAAACTTTTAATCAACAGAATCTATCAATGACATGTAGGATAGGCCCCACGTTAATTATAAGTGGATCTTTTTCATCAAATAAAAAAGATTAAATGGAAAAGGAGAAACTTGAAACTAAATTAATCAGAATTTGAAATCAATCAGTTTCCTATGTCATTATCATTTGAGCACATCATGTATGTATATATAATATATAATGTAACGTACCTATGGCAGCAATCATGGCTCCGAAGCCAGCAAACGGAAAATCCTGCCACGGTGATTCGGGAAGGCAAGGCGACGTCAGCTTTTCGATAGCATCAGGGAGGATATGAATAAAGCCAGTAGCAAGAATGATGCCAGCAGCGAAAGCCTTGATTAAGAAATAGTAGTCTTTATCGGGACTGATAGCAGGAATCCACCGGCCAAGTGCAGGGATGGAGCAGCCGATTGTACTGGCTGCTAAAATGGCAAAGATGGCCACTATGTGCAGCTTGCGCGCCTCAGTCTTGTCTGTGTCAGAATTGTCTTCCGAGCATTCGCATTCGCTCGAGTGAGCCAACAATGGGAGAAGACATAGTGTGACTAGAAGTAGGAGCAATGTTACACTTGAGCAACGTAGTTTTGCCATTGTCTCTGATCTCTTCTCGATCTTCTTCTGTGTTTCTTAGGATTTAATTTGAATTTTGCTATTGGACAATGTAATGTTCTGTTAATTGACAAATGCTATGCTCTCAACCAACCAAATTGAATTAGGGTGGATGTTAAAGGGCCGGGCGTGAGCGTCAAACAAGTTAAAAAGACGGACATCTTATTGTTTGATATTAAAAACGGGGGAATTTCACGTGTACCCCTCAACAAACATCAAAATTACGTATGATTTTCTCTGAACTTCAAAATTATGTATTTCCCACTCTAAACTTTCGAAACTCACAAATTTACCCATTTTATTGTCTTTTGTATTAAAACTCATTGTAAGTTTATAAAATATTCATTTTACCCTTCATTAAAAATATAAAAAAATTGTAGCATGTTTAAGAAAAATATCAGTCATATATTTGATCGTTTTTTAGAACAAAATGGGTATTTTAAAAAATACAAGATTTAATGGGTATCCGGTTTTCGAGGGTAAAACAAATATTTTACAAAGGAAAAAGGATATAATAGGTATCTTACAAGATTAACATTTTTTTTTAAAAACTACAATTTTTTTATGCCTTTAATAAAGAGTGAAATAGGTATTTTATGAATTTAAAATGAGTTTTAATAGATGTTTCGAAGAGGAAACACGTAATTTCGAAGTTTAGAAAAGAAAATACGGAATTTTTAGATTTGTGATTTGTATAGGTAAAATTTCCACATTAGAAAATGAATTTGAGTTTGTTTTTATAAAGTTAGAATTGCAATTAGACAAGTCAAAGAAATTTTTATATCCTCAATTAAGAAAAATTATAAATACGGCCTCGATTATATTTAAAAAAAAATTTAAATGTCTCAACTGTGAAGGTTCTCGGTGGTTCTATTGTAGCAAGAGAACCGTCGAGAATCTCAGCAATTATACTGAGACTACAATATTTTTTTTTAATTTAGGAGAATGTATAACAGATTATTAGCTACAATATTCATAAAATTCTCATATTATTTATTAAGCAAAGGTAGAGTGTGTTGTGCTCACCAAAAAGTTTAGTGAGCATAACTCCAAAATATATCACATTGAAAAAAAAAAAGACGAATCCAAACCATTGAAGTCCATCTATTTAATGTTTGATGCGACACAAAATTTAAAATTTTTCGAACTTATTTAGTTTTAACTCAAGTGGTAAAAAATATGACCTTGTATGTGCACACAAATGAAATTTTACAAGTTATTTTGAAGCATTCATTTTTCATGAATTTTTTATCACTTGACTTTGTACTAAATGAATTTTAAAATTTCAAAATTTTGCATGTACATGTATTACTCGTGAAGTAGATCGATTTGCACGATTTGTATTTGTCTCGTTTTAAGTCAATCAGATAGATTTAGAGTTATGCTCACCAAAATCTTTTGTGAGCACAACACACCCTAGCTTTGCTCTTATTTATTTATTATATATCATTATTTTATAGTATAATAATACTTATTGTAATATATAGTAATAGCATTATGCTATCACCGTAGTTGTTGTTGTTGTTGGTAGAATGATATTTGAAAAGTTGTAATTTAGCGGTTTTCTTGCTACAGTAGAATCGTCCAGAATCTGGACGGTTGAGGCATTTTTTTAAAAACAAATTGAGGATGTTTGTGGAACTTTTAAATTAATGGAGGATATGAATAAATTTCTGAAATGTCGACATGTTTCCAGAGGCTGACATGACAATAAAATGGGTAAATTTGTACATTTTTCAAGATTAGAAGGGTAAATATGATATTATGAACTTTAGAGGAAAAATATGTAATTTCGAAATTTTTGAAGGGTTTACGTGAAAGTTCCCAAAAATAAAAGGGCACGAGCATCCCAAAAAGAATAAAAGAAATGAACATAGTATATATTTCTTACCAGTAAATAAATCAACGGCTGAAATTCTGCAGCATATTGGATGTCCATCCTAAAAGTTATTGAAAAGATAGTTTCAAGTTCAAATCTAACAAACCATATATAGTTTGTTTGTATACTATACATTTCAATGACATCGCAGTATGATATGATCTTTCTTTTTAACCTTTAATGTAACTTTTTCTGAGGTCAGGAGCCCAGGACCAGGAGTGTTCATTGTTCAACCTTTTTACTCTTCTTTTTCTACTTTGAACGTCAGGGCACCTCTCAATAAACTCTACTTTTATTTTGGAAAATAAATAAATAGTTTTTACATAATCAGAAAAGATGGTGATTTTTTTTTTTATTACTTATAGAAACAACACTAGATTTGCGGCTCCTTCGGAAATTCGTCAGAGAACTGCATATTTTGTGTGTTCCCTAGTGCCCTGTAATGCTATACGGCTGGTCACTCAGTTTACAGTCTTTTTCAAAAATCACAAATTAGACACGGTCACTAATAATAGTTATTTCTTGTGAATAGAAAAAGGAGTCTTGCGACGCAAAAGACATAACATAAAGAAACCGCATCAAATGTGTATTTTTTTTTTCTATGAAAGAGATTGCATGCGGCCTGAGCAGTGTTTTTAAATGCAATCGTATAGATTACATATGCATATACGGTCTGCTTCTGCGCTCAAAATGTTATCCAGTCATATATAAAGAGGGCTAAAACTAATGTACATAATTAATTATTAATTTGTAGTAAGTGAGATTTCAATTCAAGTCATTTCAAACATAAAATAAAGTCTTATATTATTCGGAGGACTCGATACTGTACTAGAGTATCGGATTGACACTCACAGAAAGGGAAAGCCATTCCTTGCATGCACCTTTTCAGTAGGCAAATTTACCTCAATGTGACGCCACATGGGAAGATTATGCTCCAAACTCCCAACTGGGCGGCCGTGAACTTTCTAGTTTGCTGCCGTGATCTAACATTTTATGAGAGAGACTAAACTATATAAAAACTTAAAAAAAATGAAAATTCAATTAAATTTCAACCTACATGATTAAAATTTTGAATATTGTGGCTTAGCACCCCTGAGCTAAGTGTAGATCCGTCTATGTATGAAGTCGCATATGCGGTCATTTAAACTCATAATACTACATGCAGACACATATATATATGCAGACTTTCTAGTTTATATACAGAACATGCACTTTGTTAGTATTTATTCTTGGATGGATATTGTCATGACTTATAACTCTCTGAGCATTATTTTGTGAAAATTGATTATAGATATTGACAGCTTATTTTAAATTGTACATATATAATTCCGTATTAAAATACATATATATAGTTGCATACCACATATGCAGTACCTCTATGCATGAACAAGATCGGGTTTTAAATTGGATATGAGTAAGAACCGTACTAAACATGTGATTTGTTGTTATTTCATGTTATCACAAACCGCTGCCATCTTTCTATTTCTTTACAAATATTTATTTATTTCTAAAAACAAAAAAGGGTGCAAAAAAAAACATTTTGCTCCTCTTATTTGCGTCGTTGAGTTAAAAACTGATACGACAGAGATAACTTTATCTAGTACAGACTTATTAGTCACTAACACAAAATAAATAAATAAATTTAATGGTCAATTTTTTTTTGTTTCTTACCTGGCACGTTAGCCCTAATGGTTAATTTATAAAAATGATACTATATGAATATTATTACTTGTGTAACTTTAATAATAAGAATACGAGAGTACGGAAAAAATATTTTTATCAAATAAAAAAGAATACAGATAATATTTATTCTTTATGGATATAGATATAAAAATACTTTTATCCTAACTGTATTATATCCGTAAACATCTCTAGTTTTAAATTTGTCATCTCGTCGTGCAACAAATGAATTAAGATGATTTTTCAAACATAATAATAAATTATTATTACTTGTAACTTCAATGAATAAGAATATGAGAGTACGGAAAGAAAATATTTTTTATCAAATAAAAGAATAGATAATATCTATTCTCAACGGATATATAAAAATACTTCCATCCAAACTGTATTATATCCGTAAACATCTCTAGTTTCAAAGTCGTCGTCTCGTCGTGCAACAAATAAATTGAGGAGTTTTACTTACTCCGAAGGTAGCGGACGTGAGGCAGAGGTATGTAGTTAAGATGATTTTTCCAAAAATAATAATATGATATTATTATTTGTGTAACTTCATCAATGAATAAGAATACGAGAGTATAGAAAAAAGTATTTTTTTAATAAATAAAATGAATACCAATAATATCTACCGAACGGATACAAAAAAAATACTTCCATCCGAACTGTATTATATCTGTAAACATCTCTAGTTTCAAAGTCGTCGTCTCGTCGTGCAACAAATGAATTAAGATGATTTTTCAAAAATAATAATAGAATATTATTACTTGTGTAACTTCAATGAATAAGAGTACGAGAGAGTACGGAAAAAATATTTTTTATCAAAAAAAAAATACGGATAATATATGTTCTCAACAGATATAGCAAAAAATACTTCCATCTGAACTGTATTATATCTGTAAACATCTCTAGTTTCAAAGTCGTCGTCTCGTCGTGCAACAAATGAATTAAGATGAGTTTTGAAAATAATAATAAATTCAGGTGTCAAATGATGTCGACACTGTATTGGTAGAAAAAATTATAATAATTACTTTTTATAATTACACGTAACATAGAGTAAATTTATTTAACACAGGATTTATGACATTAGATGCAAATTAATGCAGCTTGTATTGGGATTGCCAGCTTAATTTTGATTAACAAATTAAAAACTAAGAATACTGCTGTATACGGACACATACAATATATCAATGATCGAAAAAAAAAAATGTGCGAATAATATTTTATTCCTGTTGGATACATATATAAAGTTACTTTCCCCCTGATACAGAGTGGTAATCGTATTCGTAAAACAACAAGTATAAAGTTATTTTTATCGAAGAGGACTCTGAGATTGTCTTCTACGAATGAGCTTGTTTGCGGCCTGAGTTGTACAGTCAAATGTCGTGCTTAAAATGTTATACAGTCACATATATAAATTTGAATATGCAGTTGTGGACACCTAATACTATATGCAGACGCATACACAACTTTAATTTTAGGGCTGTCTAATCTTTTGATTTATCTCTTTGTAATAATAAGCTTGTTGGTCAGGTACCATTAGAAATTGGAAACCTCATGTTCTCAATTCCCCTTCTTTAAGTGATAATTGCTCACTGGTATGTTTTTTTTATTCTATTGTTAAATTACAGAAGATCTCGTACTAAAATCTTTCAAACAATGTATTCATGGGTCTCTCCAATGTATTCATCTTTATGTTGCTGCGGGACAAGGTACTAACTCTCAATGTACTTAGAAGAAGGGGAATGGAGTTTGAGGTAGAATGCAAGATGTGTAATCAGGGGCAAACCGAAACTTCTCTACATCTGTTCTTCACGTGCCAGTTTGCAGTCATGGTGTTGGTTGTTATGGAAGCAAGGCTGGGGATCCTATCATGTCCCCACAAGAATCAGTACAAAATTATGGGACAAATCGTGGAAAGGGGTCAGGTCTGATGTGGTCACATACATGGACTGCTTACTTTGTGTGCACTTGCTAGTCAATTTGGAAGTAACAAGACGACATAATCTTCAACGGGAAAAAAAAACTAATCCCATTAACGTTGTAAACAAGATTCTGGAGAAGGCTAATCTATGGCTAAACTTGTGTAGATGAGTAAAAGGGTTAGGCATTTTAGAGGGTTGTATCCAGATGATATTGTAAGAAGGGGCGGGGAGGGTGACTTGAGAAATGATACTGGTAAAAGGTGGGGATTTTAGCATGTTTTGAATTAAAAAAGTAGTGGATGTTGTGTGTAATAACTGTATCAATGATGCTTTAAATTCAAAAGGAAATTGACAATATGCAAAAGTATGAGTTGATTTTTTTTTTAAATCTAGTACTTGATTAGTTAATGAGTTTGAACCCAACTAGCTATTTGAACTCAATTAGTGTCCTATCTTGACAGAAATCTTGAATCCGTCCCTGACTGCATATCACATATATAATATGCAATGACTTACATAATGCATGAACAAAACCACATTTTAATACATTGAGTATGAGTAAGAATCACATCAAATATGTGATGTCTCTTAATAATCACATATTTGATGTTGTATTTTCATGTTATCAAAAACACCGTCATATTTCTATTTCTTTAAAATTATTTGTTTTATTTCTGAAAACATAAAAGTGTGCAATAAGAACATTTTGCTCCTCTTCTGTACGTCG